>JBBPCS010004789.1:0-11017 GCA_037974645.1 Hollardia meadi | reverse complement strand
CTTATTAGACTAAACGCTAAGAGAGCTTGTGAAACTTAGAGAACTCTCCGCTCGTATACATCTCCCAGCTGAAACTATGGGGGGCTATCGGACTATCGCCTGTAGAGCTGTAGCGTCATGCTGGGCCCTGGGGCAAATGTTTGGGCTGGGCCCCCCCAACACAAGTACACATCATTAAGCAACTCCCATCCTGCAAACCAGCCTCCCTACTGAAGCGACAAATTTATCAAGGCTATCTAACATCCTGCCCTTAATACAAACCACCACATCTGAAATAGCTTTAGACAGCCTACACTCACAAATCAACATAGGTAGCTCACAAAGTATGTCGACAGGCCTACAAATAGCCATCAAGAAAAGCACAGCAACCCACCATGGGCCTACACGGTACGAATGAATGGATGACTGCACCTGATCACACAAACGCTTCATTCCTCATAAATGGCACAGCGGCCAAATATTATCACAGACACAGGTTACAGCAGGTGCACATTTTCCAACATATGAGAGGTAACAATTACATTGCTATAGATTTAAATCCCTGATCCCACTCCATAACAGAGAGAAACCTGTACTCATCCATTAAAAGTTCATCCTGCGGGCCTTCCACCCTGCAAAGTCATTGACCACACTGTCAAGTCCAAATTCCTAGCTCTGCTGTTCTCTATAGATAATATAGCCAATCCACTCAGTCTCCCTTGTCCCATGCTGCTCTTTAAATAGGACTTTATCAACTTTTGGAAAATGAGCGCTCAGTGGTCGCAACATTGACGGGTGTGGTGAGCTGTGCAAACATCACTAAATGTTGCTGCCATTGAGCTGTGGTCCACAATGAGCATCTTGGTCAGATCCTTTCACAGTTGGCTCGTTTGCCATTTCAGATGTAAAGCAGGCTCTGAATGAAAGAAGTTGGCTGGGGAAACTTGGGGATAAATCCCTGCTATGGTGGTCCAAGAGATGCTTTATGTCCTGGAAAAGTGCATCACCCTGCGCTGCGGAGAAGGGCGTCGCGGCTGGGCTGACACAGCTTGACCTGTGGAGCTGGACGACAGTGACCTAACGTTAGCCTCCGGCTGCACGTCAACATTTCTAATGTTATCGATAGGTGAAGCATGGAAAAATATCTAATTTCGCTAGTTTAGTTTACTTTAGTTTCTTATCTAACGTAAGATCAAACTTAACTGATTAGTCGGCTACCGCTTACATCCAAACCTGACATAACGTCAACACTGATGCTTTGATCGCATGCTCACGGCCAGGACTTATATATTACTGAATTCTAACACAGCCTTTAAATGTTCCTGTCCTTATTTTTCTGAGAAAATGGACAAAGCCAGGGAAGATTTTGTCTTTGAGGGAGACAAATGAAAAAGGAAAGCCATGGATTTGGAGAAGCTCCAGGAACGGAAGCTATCTGTGAGAGGGGGCGGGGCCTCAGCTCTCCATAGGATCCATATAAGTTTCCCGAACAAAGAAGGCGACCCCTGCCACCTTGATTGCATTTCCTGTTGTCTAATAAAATCAGGGATGACCCTGGCTAGTCCCTTGTTAATGGTTATCATCTCTACTCCTCCCTCTCCCTTACCCCCCACCCCCACACTCTATACACACACCACCCCACCCCCCGCTCCCTATCATCCTCATATATGGCAGCGCAGAGGGACCGGCCCTGATATTTACACAAAGACAAGAAGACGGTGCTCGCCTGCTGCACCAGCTGCACTCTCAGTGCCGAGGCTTTAAAGAGGGATGGGAGGTTATGTGCTCTCATATTTAGAGCAGGTTATGGGACACAGAAGAAAGCTCAGGGAAAATGACTGTCCATGCACAACCCCCCAGGCCCCCTGGTTTGTGTCAAACCAGTTTCAGTTCTTTGAGTAAAGATTCAAATTATCATAAACTCTGAGATTCTTTCCACAATTTGATTTAAATCTATTTGATTTAATTAATTTTGGTACATTAGAATGATAATGAAAAAACAGCTTTACAGATGTAGAATAGTCGTTAAACTGATTAAACGCACTTGACCGAGATAAAAACACAACGAAGCAGGTGGACAGTGAGTACGACCATTTCATTATGTAATATAAGGAACAACTTTACCCTTTAATACAAATGCATTTTTCAAACGTTCCTACACACGTCAGGTCTTTAATGACCCGGCACTTATATAGCCTAATGCAGATTATGACATATTGAATATGCCTGTGAACTAATTAACAATAAAAATACAGAATAATATATTTCATCTTACACATCGGCTCCTATCATAAACTGATAATGACCGGGCCGGAATTATTCAGCACATTAATCGCAAATCGAGCGCGGAGCCTCGAGCGCGCCGAGTCCCTCAGCTGCAGCGGTTCTGTTTCTGGGCTTTTAGAACATAAGTCAGCTTTTCTCAAACCAACAGCCGAGGTTTTCCAGGAAAGATCTTCCAAAGTTGGAAACTTTGCCAGGAAAACCACCTGTGAGGCAGGTGAGACAACATGAGGTGTCATTATCAGTTCTAAGATGGTTGTGAGACGGTTGAGTGAGGAGTTATTTCCTGTTTGTGTCACACGTTTTCGTCACTGCTCCACCCCTTTCGGAGACTCGTGGCAGGTCCTGAGTCTATTCATTCTTTATTAATTCTCACAGATTATTAACAATTATTTCGCCCCAAAGTCACCAAAGTAAACATTGGACACATTCTTCACAAGCAACATATCTTCCGAACATTCGGACACTAAAATTGTATTTTTCAGTCAGACAAATCAGGAGAAAATCAGCTCTTACTGAGATCTGCAGATTGTAGCATATTAACCTAGCAGATAATAACGAGCAGCAAAATAAGGCTAAAACATTAAATTAATGACTGTATCTAGTGTTGCATTGTTTAAACATGGACAAACAATTATCCTCAGTAATGTGTTAAAAATGCCCAGTGGGGATGGGCGGGAGAGGCCAGCTTGTGATGCGTTATCTTGTGTTCTAATCTCACATCTTTGTCCTCATTTTTCACGGGGACGGTGATCTGTTGTCCCATTAAGAGCTCATGTCGTCTGAGCTAGCTTCGACTTTCTCATGATCCAGTTCTGCTTTCAAATGATCTGATGATACATGACACAAAAACAGATTGTTCATCATCAGCAGCCTCGGCTACTTCTTTACTTCCAGGTCTACTGTTAACAAAACCCAGGTGCTGCACCACCATTCATACAGTAAGCTAATATAAACAATCGTTTCCACCACTGTGTCTGTAATTATTCATAGTAACAGCAGGACAACAGCATCATTACTTGTATCCAGCATACCGTGAATGAACACATATGTTGGGTCATGAGAAAAACAGTTCTTTTAAATCATTTTGGACATTTTGGCACGAGAACAGTGTTGAAAACAAACAGTTGGAGGAATAACAAGAGTTTAGTTAATTGAATGAATATAATGTAATACAGTTACAGGTCTCTGAAGACCTGTTCTATGCATTTTAGGTTTAATACAGCTTTCATTCTGGTGATTTAAAAGCTGCCTCTGCCAGGATGCACTGCCAGGTGTTTTACTATAAACGTTAATAGAACCATTTGTATTCTAGCGTCTCCAGCTTTTCCTTATTGGTTCAACTTTATTGTAATTATACATAACAAGAATGAACAATTAAGTGCAGTTATGCCTCCATGCTACACACCCAGGAAATGTATAAAACAAATATCTAAAATTAGTGTAAAATGCAAGTTA
Source organism: Hollardia meadi (assembly GCA_037974645.1). Classification (NCBI taxonomy): domain Eukaryota; kingdom Metazoa; phylum Chordata; class Actinopteri; order Tetraodontiformes; family Triacanthodidae; genus Hollardia; species Hollardia meadi. The sequence goes on along the minus strand of JBBPCS010004789.1, from coordinate 7,297 downwards.
CAGATGAGGCTGTAGTGGGAATGAGGGTATTATAAAAGGTAAGTAAAGGTCGTTCTTCAAGCCAAGAAAAGTGTCTCTGACGTCATCCCAATATAAAGTCTATGGGCCGGGCGGGAACTCGTGGGTGGCGCCAGTGGAAGCCACATAACCAGGAACTAAAACAAGGAAGTAAGAAAACTTTTTTGGCGTATGCAGCAATTCTCATTGGATTCAGTAGGCAACATCTTGTGTTTAATGAGCAAAGTGGACCTGTATGCTGCAGCAGCAAAAACATGCAAGATAATATCAGCTGGATTAAATTAAATCATCCCCAAGCGTGTGAATCGAGTTACTTCTACAACCCCGATCTGTCTGTTAACGTGTTAACCCAGAATCCTTGATCCGCACCAACCGATCTGTTCAGATTAAAGACGGGAGCATTGTGTGCGAGCGTGGGCCCGTTCTCCGCGTTGAAGCTTTCATAATCAGGCATATGTTGTGTACGCGTTCAGACAAACACGCCATTTTTCTACATTTACGGCCCGGACAGGTGGGCTGGCAGGTGCATCTGCTTCCTGTGGAAGACACATAGCACTGATTGGCTGAGTCAGCATGAGCCTCTGACAGATACATGGCCGTCTGCCAGCTAATACACACACACACACACACACATGCAGAGCCGTGTACGGCAAGATAAAGCAGTGATACATGCACCTGCAAAGAATAAACACATTTTTATTACACATGCACACACACGAAGGCAGTGAGGGAACACTCGTCTCTCAAAGCTACATGAAAAGTCAGGAATGCAGTAAAAAAGTTCGAGGAGGAAGACGGCGAGAGAGATGTGGGGAACGAGACACGAAGGAGTTCAAGAGCGGATGACAGGAGAAGCAGGAACAAAGAGGAGGACAAAGAGGAGGTGTCTGAGCACAGATGGAGAGTTATGAATCCATCAAGGTCAGCTGATGTGATGCAACACGTCAGTCTCTTCTGTCCTTCAATCATCTGTCCATTCCTTCGTCTTTCCTGGCACTGCCATGCTTTAATGCCATCCTTTAGGCGCGCGCACACACACATACACACACACTTCGGGCGTGATGAGAGCCGTTCATTAAGGGCCGAGGGCTTTCGTATGCAGCGCCGCTACCTTGCAATCACCTCTGCAGCATCCCAATTACCTCCGCTCTAATTGATGTTAGATTTATTAAAGTTAATGAGCCAACTGGCCATCTGTTGAGCAGCCGAAAGCAGCACAGGGGGACGATCGGCGGCGAGGGCAGAAGACGCGTGACAAAAAAAAAACAAAAAAAAAAGGCTGCAAGGGCAGATCCGGATCGCGAGGGAGGGAAGAGGGGGGAGAAAAAGCTGAGAGGAGAGACAAAGAGATTCACTGCCAACTCCTTTCCTCCCTCCCTGCAATCAAAGACGAGCTTTCACATCACTCCGTGTTTTTTCCACTCTCCCATACGTCTTGCATCCTCTTTATGGCGTTCATATTTCAACTATACGGCTCTATATATGGCGCGTATATATATATGGCATATGATTAACGGCCCTCAACCGGCTCTGTGTGTCCAATAAATCACAAGTATATATATATATTTTACAGACTTATATACTTCTTGGAGCCGGAGATGAAATTTTAATTTGAGATAGCAGTTGTGCTGCTGGCCAGTGTATGTTTTATTTCTTCCCTCGGACTGCTGGGGCTCCTCTTAACTCCCCTTTGTTGTGGCTTCATCCTCTAGTGGCTCTTCAAAGGCTTCAGAGCCTCCGGAGGGCATGAATCGAACTGCATTTGTGTGTGTGTATATATATATATTTCTTTGTGAGACTATATTTGTCACATGCATGCGTTTCAATAAACAGACTCCTCGCTCTCACAGCAAGAAGTTTATTGCATGCATGTGTGTGCAACCGGCTGCCTGCAGCGGCGAATACACAGCTTATGTGCCGTTATTAATCCCCGTCAGGTGCCAGGATATGAGAATCTGTATGACAGGTGTGTGTTGCTAATGATTATCCGTTTTGTCACATTTATCTTCCAGCCAAATTCAGCAGCTACCTCCTCGCCGTCCTCCTCCAAACACAAACATCTGGACTGCTTCTCCAAGAACATGGATCCCAATCTCGTCCAAGGATTCTGGATTCTGCGAGCTATGTTGTCGCGTCACTTCACAATCCCTGTTGTGTAATTATAGCAGGCCGCGTTTGGCTTCGCAGTCAGTTTGGGGCTCTGTGCATTTAATAAATAAATCCCCACGGGGAAAATGTGAGAAGCTAATGGCCCTGCAAGTAAATATCATCTCAAGAGTCCAATATTAATCCTCACTAGGTGCCTCCAAAGATATGTATTCACAGTCATTCTGCAGGAGATGCTGCAGGAGTTTATGAGCAAATTAAGCAGTTATTTGTTTGTTTTTTAATTGAGTTAAATTAAATTTGTGTATATTTAGAATTTATATTGAATATCAGCTCTGCAGGTTTCCTCCACTGGCTTCCATTCAGTAAGCAGGACTGGGGTTGAAAATGAAATATTCATTCCCATGTTATTATTTTGGCTGTTTTCTCAATCTTTAATGTTATAAATAAAAAAATATTGTGAATACATGCAGCGCTCACTTTTCTTTTTAGTTTCCAATTTAAAAAAGCTTCTGAACACAGGCAGTGGAACATGATTACGTACTCAGGAAACCATCCGAAATTGGAGGCGTGAACTGTGCCACAAAAATATATTGACAGTGCTGACTTGTGAGCACTGAGTTGTGTTTAATATAACCCGGCTCTGCTGTTATAAAATATGAATATAAACTGATCCATATAACAGGCGAGCAGTCAGTCATGAAACAGGACTCGATGGAACAAATATATCTCTTGAACTGTGTTAACTTTAGCTTTCATTTACACAAAATTAGCGCATATATGTCGTTCCGCCTCACTCTGTTTATATAGACGCCGATCCTGTGCTGATACTACCAATCAGAGGCGCAACAGGCCCGCATTGAATGGGCTGTGTAAAAGGGGCGTATGTCGCCCTCTTCTGGCAGTGAGTGTAATTGCACAAACGCTGTCAATATGCTTATGACACCACAGGCTCTGACGTACTCCTAGTTGCTGTGGATGCATCACATCATAACATGTATCCTAGCATTGCGCTGAAAAAAGTGGTGAAAATTAGTGTGTCCGCCCCGGGGTCATGTTTCCATCACAGCCAATCGGAGATGGATCCGCGAATGAATGAACAAATACAAAAGTATCATTGCCCAGTTAGGAGCCAACCTAGCTTAAAAACATTTAAACTGGCAGCTAGCTTTGCAGGCAGGTGTGGCTGGCTTGTGGTAGCGTGTTCTATTAAAGGCTAGCTCCCAAGCTAGCTCTGCAAATATCTCGATGAGTTTCGGTCACACCTTACTCAAAGAGAACACACGCTCCAAATCCAACACTGTCAAACCACCCTGCTTAGAGTTTTCCAACACGAACAAGAGAGTATTTGAGTAGCGAGTTTTTCTCTAAGCTAGCTCAAGTGGATTAGCTGCAATGTCGATTACTTGATAGTTTACAAAAGCTAGCTAATGTCTCGGTCTTTGCAAAGGAGTGCTAATGTGACGATGTTGATGTCAGGTTTTTTAAAGTAATCCAGCACATATTATTTCTGATTCTGATAATATTATTTTACTTTTTAGCTTTTGAAGAATTGCGATATGTTTAGGCACAACTAAAACTACAGGTTAAGGTTATGGGAAATTTACTGCTGTGTCTAAACGAGACAGGATGAGACAGTCAATCGTTCATATTACTTTTCGTCACGCTACATAAATGTCACACTGCTTCCTGTATTGGCACTGAATTAATATTTGATATAAATTGCGTCCTGCAGATTCGTCCAGTGTAAACATAAACATATCACTTCCTGGATTAGGCTGGGCTGCGTTGGGTTTTACCAGCATGAAATGAGACATTATAACATTTTTGCATTGTTTCTGACCACTTTATAAGATCCATAATATGAATAAACAGTATCCATGGTATCTAATTTAATGCAGTCAATATTTAAATCTACTACACGCATTGTCACCAGTCATTGTTGCTGGATTGTGTGTTCACGTGCTGTTCGTGTGTGTTGACACGTGTGTGTTCACTGGAGATGTGTGGCAGTGTCCTCCACCTCTGAACTGGTTCTGTAGCGAGCAGCAGTACTGTGTGTGGGTGATTATCTGCCCCGAGGCAGTTTATATACAGAGACTCTCCCATGTCACAGCCAGCCGCCATTTGCTCCATATGAAAAAAACATGGGCACACACTAACTGCAATATCCATTTTAACCAGTTTATTTCCAAGTCTTGACCTCTTAAAACCAGTGAAACATTATGACAAAAATAACTATTTGTCTTGATGTTTAATAGAATTTAAAGTCTGTTTAAAGACTTTAAAGAAGTGCAGCGAACTGGAAGAATTGTCTTGAAGGATGAAGGTTTCTCTTGAAGGATTGGATGAAGTATATTAACGCCAGTCTGATGGATTTCGGGAAAATTTGCCTCTTTGAGAGAATCATATTTTCTTCGACTGAACTTATTTCAATAGGCCAAAGAATCGCAACAAAGGATTATCTTACCACAACATAGTCTAATTATGTTATTAATATTTAAACAATGGAAATCCGGAGACTAACGAGTACTCCTATGCTCTTATAATACTACTGGTCCCTTTTTTGTGTTAGTTTGTTTGCTTTATTTAACAAAACATAATTTAGCAATATGAAAAGTATATGATTAAGAGCTAAACACAAAACAAGGGCTGGCTAAAAGACAGGGCCACAGCATTAGCTTCATAGTGTACTTCATGAGATTAAATTCCCTACAAAGTATGCTGTATTAAAACTACTCAAATAAATTACTCAAGTAAATGTAACTTGTTAATAACCACCACTGACTGTATATAAAGATAGGTGACATGAGAGCTCCCTAACAGTGAAGCCAAAACATCTGGATGGCCCCCTGGTGGCTGGCTGCAGTACATGTCATGGAGATGGACCAAACTAAAAACTCAAAGTACACGTCAAATAATTTGGTTGGTTAAGATGGTTTCTGTCATTTTAGGTAGTTCTTATCACGCTGATGTTTGTTCAAGTGTTCATTTTTCTGATCAGTTTGGTTTAAATGAGTTATTTGATGCTATAAAAAGGGGCTGAAACATCATGATTGACAGCTGAGTCTTGCTCGCGATTGAGTTGGTCTCCACCCCCCGATCACTACTGCACAGACTCTGGCTCCCAATGACGTCACCAGCACAAGATGGCAGCGCTCGTATCCGGAAATTTCTGGCTTCATTTTTGTACAGTAGAAGGAAGTCGCCGAGACGCGTCGGCCATATTTATATTTGTCAATGTTCGGGACATTTTGCCGCAGTCTTTTATATTTTAATCCAAAACATGATCTTTTCCTAACCCTAACCAAGTGGGGGTTTTTCGAAACCTAACCAGGCCTTAAACTCAACACAACATAAAACTGACACGTAAAGAAATACATATCCATGGTTTGCTTGGTTAGTCTGGTGATTGGGTTAGTAATAAGAGAACAAACTCACCATACCTTCACTCCACTTCACTCTATACAGTGAAGGGAACCAGAAATATGCCTCGGCCCACTGAACCATCCAGACGCCAGACGTAATTGTTCAAAGAGTTGAGGGGTCATCGCTTTATGGAGGGCGACATGGGGACGCTGCCTACTCCAGCTGGGCTTAATGATAATCATGTGAGCACATGAAAGCCAAAAGGATTCCCCACTGTAGTCCCACGCTGCAAATCGTGGTTGAACGTACACAGAGAGAGGGGCAATTTCCCTGAAATCCTCCCCTAATGTGGGACAAAGCCACAGAGGACGAGATTTCAGCCTCATCACCTTTGAACTCCTGTTTGTGTAACAAAAGGGAAAATGTCAAAATGAAGATGAAGTGAACTGCGAAGGTGAAGTGGGAGCGAGAAAATGAGGACAGCGAAGACAAAAAGAAAACGGAAAATTAGAGTGATTGAGGGAAGTGACAGGGGATGCCGCAGATGAGAGAGGTGGAGGAGGAAGAGGGGGTGGGAGGCAGCATATCAAATTTTATGGTTGACTTATCCCTTTCACAGCCCCTTGAAATAGCCAAACAATTTACAATCATCCAAAGCATTAACCTTTCACGAGCCGGAGGGACTAGGTGTCCATGATGCCGCGATGAGACGCTTTGCATGCCTGATGGAACGACGCGGGGAAATAACTCATTCAGCGGGCCAAACAAAGAAATGGAGAGGCAGAGAAGGAAAGGGAGACAAAAGAAAGGAGGAGAAGGAGCGAAAGGCACACGTGGAGGAGAACAAGGAGTGATGTGTTGGAGAACCTTTTGTTAGGGGTGGCATATTGGCTCGTGCGTCAGGGTGAAGGATGGCAGGGAGGCTTCGCAGTGGCTCCACTGCCCTCCATACTTAACGCTTTTTCAGGTGAAGAGGAGGAGGAGGAAGCAGGAGGAGGGTGACGGGGGGAAGTGTTACGAGCACAAGAAGCAGGCTTGATTCCCATCTCATGGCGGGGAGCCAATGTCCATGCTATTTACTGCATGACAGCCTCCCATATCTCCATCAATCCCCGACACAAGGCGGGAAACAGAAAGGGGAGGGCTGAAGGGGTAGAGGGCGAGTGTTGGTGTGTGGAAAGAAAGAAGGAAAAGTGGGAAAACAAAAAACTAGGAGAAAGATGCAACAGAGAAAAGAGGTCTGAGATCCTACTGAAACTCGACATGCAGAAACCTGAAATGGATGTGAGGACAATAGAACCTGTTCAGATCATTTAGACCTGACCTGACCGGGGTCCAGAGACGGTATAAAATATAAACTACATCTGGGGTTCTCAACCTTTTGTAACTTAGGTTGTCAAAAGATTTCCGAGGTCCAACTTTCCAAATAAATTACATAAATATATCATAAAATGACCCCAAAAAATAAATAAATTTAAAAATACTGGGATGTGACAGGATTTCACCACGTAACATACTGTGCTTTCAGCTCAGCATCACTACCTGCCATCATGAATCCAAAGTTATTGTCGTCCGGGTCATATTTCCTCACCACACGGTTTGGAGGTTTTAATGGCACTGAGTAGTCTCCCACATCACGTTTCAAAAACCATTTTGTGCCGCTGCATCCAGAGGAGCATTAGCTAGCTGTGGCAGATGTTAGCTAGCTGTGGAAGACGTTAGCTAAGTGTGGCAGACGTTAGCTAGCTGTGGCAGACGTTAGCTAGCTGTGGCAGACGTTAGCTAGCTGTGGCAGACGTTAGCT
>JBBPCS010004788.1:0-11022 GCA_037974645.1 Hollardia meadi | reverse complement strand
GTGTGTGTGTGTGTGTGTGTGTGTGTGTGTGTGTGTGTGTGTGTGTGTGTGTGTGTGTGTGTGTGTGTGTGTAAACAAATTCTGCATCCATGTTTGCTACATCAAATGTGTACGTTAAGTTTGATCAGGTTTTATCAGCACGTTCTCGCCCCCAATCATTAACTATAAAATAAAGATGGCTGACATGAGTGCTCCCCAAAACATCTGGATGGCCCCCTGGTGGCTGGCTGCAGTATAGCTCATAAGCCCCTCCCCCACCATGTTAGCAGATGGGACATGGTCACATTAAATAAATGTATAATATATAATAATATACAGTAAGTGGTCTGATGGATGGAAACTGGTGTGTGGAGGCAAACAACCACGAGGCTATAATTCTATTTTTAAATTTTCTTCATTTGTTTTTATTCTTGTTGCTTTTATTGTTATTTTTATGTTCTCATTTGATTCCTTTTTGTCTTTTATTAATTTGCTTTAATCCTTTTATTGCTTCTAATCTTTGTATTTATTTATATTGATACTCTTTGAACTTTATCTTCACTCCTCTGTAATCTGCTGAGTATTCTGCTTTTGCTTCATCTGTCAAAGCGCTCTGTAAACTTTTTTTAAAAGTGCTGTATAAATAAAGTTATCATATTTTTATATATTTAAAAACGCACTGAGACACAGACGGTGGAGTCGGAGACGGCGTTGACATCACGGCTCATTTGAGTCACTTCCCAGTTAATGCAGGGACGCGGTCACATCAACAAAAGCAGCGTTTCCTGTAAATTACCAAAACAAGCCGAAACAGGAGTTTACCTCCATCTTTAGAAGAATTGTGAAGTCGATGAACTGCCCTTACATCATCCTCGCTTACCCAGGGGAGTCTGCTCAATGCACACACACACACACACACACACACTTCACGTGGCTAGCCAACCTCCTGAGAGAAGGCAGCTAACCATCTCAGCAGAGGAAATGAGCTATCTGCTCCACTTCTCTCCGACACACTTCCTCCTGACATTTTTACACTACCTGTAGTACTCCTCGCAGGTCCTCTGTGTGTGTGTGTGTGTGTGTGTGTGTGTGTGTGTGTGTGTGTGTGTGTTTGACCTTAAGCTTCTCCTCCCTCTTTATGTTGCTAGCTCCTGTGTTTCGTTTCCTGGGCCTCTAAGATATGAGCGGGGGAAATATATGCCGACAGCCCATCACAGTTCACGACGCTTTGTTTATCCATTAATAATTGAGCATAGCTGAAGACAATACAAGGTGTGTGTGTGCGTGTGTGCTCGTGTCGGCGTGTGTTGTTTAGCTTTGGCGGTGTGATGGAAGAAGAGTGTCACTGAGGGAATTTACGCCTCGCATCGCAGTTTTGGACTAAACTGCAGGTTGTTTCTCTGAAGTTTGTCCCCAAGACACACGGAGCAGTTTGCAAAAGTAAAAGGTCAAATAAATAATTTTTATATTAAAATCCTTCTTTTCTCTTTCTGCACCTGAGTGCATAAATCAAGGGTTCCAGATGATGCACTCCTCCCATTAACACCATAAATCCCATCATGTCTCTTATCTGAGCTGTCCAATAGGATGTGAGGAATCCTTTTAAAGCATTTGTTTTATTCCTTTTTTTTTGCAAGACTTGAAAAATTTGCAGGAGAGCTCAAACTCAAACCATTTGGGAAAGAATTAAGATTTCTTTAAGATAATTTTCCAGCCGTGTCCTCACATCACCCCCAAATGAACTGAATTCATCAGAACCGTAGTGTTTCCAGGGTGCTGCAGTCGATATGTGGCATCAAAAAGCCTGAGTTGATTTACTATTTGGAGTTCACATCTAAACCAGGGTTTGTCTTTACCTCTCACTCCCTCCTCTAATTATGTGGGCCTTTGCAGACAGTTTTCCCCACAGAGCGCTTTGCTGCCAGAACAAAGTCGAAATCGTTTCCCCCTCGGAAGCAGCCCCTGAGTGAGTCTCCCGACATCTCGCCGCGCAGAGAGGCGACGACTCCGGTCCACTGGGGGCTTTCAGCAAGAATAAGTCGTCCGAGCAGGAGGCGGAGAGGACGGTGTAGTGAACGAGAGATCGCTGTTTTCTGTCTTCATCTGTGTCATGGTGTCTGATGGGAGAATTTAGAAAACTTCAAGTGAATTCGAACAAGTGAAAAGAGGTTTTGAGGTGTTGATTAGGATGTGATTGTCTCAAGTTATTGTCGGCACATCCCCAGACCGAACAACTAATCATTTCACCACCTGGACACGTTCCACCTTTAACGTTTGCTGAACCTTTGCTCGTTGGAATGAACCACCTCCGAGGCTTTATCCAGATTCCATGACCCCACCTGTAATGTACGAGGAAGCCGATGCCTGGGCTGATCTTAGCTGGTCAGTAAACGGGCAACTAAGAAGGCAGCCGGTCCATGTTTAGTTCAGGTTAAAAACAGGGAGACACACACTTCATACTGATATTTGTTGTATTTTTAAGTATGAATGTTGGGGGGCAGAGAGAGTTGGCACCTACAACGTCTTCCAAAGCCAGAAAAGTAGAAATATTTAGCAGCTAGTGTCGAGCAAGCTGCTGAAACTTGTCAGCATCCAGTATGTGTGTGAAAATATCCGTCAGTAGGATACACACAGTATAATAATGTAAATATGACTTTAAATGATCTGTTTCTATAATGTCCACAAGTCTATTTGTTTCCTGTTTGTCATTTTCTAGTTTATAATTTATACGTTTTTGTTTATTTGTCTTTCTGTGTGGATTCACCATCCGATTCACGGTTTCTCTCTCTCTGACAGCCTCTCTACATCCATCACATGTCGACAGAAGTCCTGCTCGCCCATCAACATGCCCACAGACAGTCGCACAATCGCTGGATGCCACTTCCTTTGATATGGTAAAGCAATATTGTACTTCATCTCTCTTTTTATTTGCCCATTTGTGAAGGAGATGCCATTAGCAGTGTATTATGCTCCTCTGATGGGGGAAAAAATATCTCCAAAAGGATGGTCGCCAGCTGCCCGCTTCCTGCAACGCCTCATTAGTGCACTGCCTTCGAACAAACGTATCAACAATGTTCTGAGCTAATAAGCTTTTATATTCCCAGGCTATGTGATGTAGAAAGAGGCAGAGCTGAAGGTCACGGGTGCGTTTGAACGCAGCAAGTGGCTCCGTGAGGGAGTGATTCATCTGGAGTTATTGCTGTGCTTTGCTCTGGAGAGTTGGCAGTTGAAATGGCTTCTTCAAGATACGGTGACACACGGCTTCGCTATCATCAGCCGGACACATGCTCTTCTCTCTGCGCTACATTTGATTCAGCCTGTCATCTGTTTCATACATGCAGCTTTTGATGCAACAAATATGGGTGACAAGTCGGGGGTCGGGTATCAATACCAGTAAGGTTTAGACTGAAATAACCCAGATTCTCCACCTCTGCACAAGTGCTGTTTGATTTAATGCAACGTCTGATTGGCCCACTACCACAGCTAGCAGCTAAAGCTAGCAGCTACAATCAGTCTGTGGTGGTGAAGTCGAAAGAAAAGTGATCAAAAGAAGTGCTCTTTTGATATTGGTTAGAGAAAACCATTCTGTAGCTAAAACATTGTGGGGCGAAATTCTACAATATTCACGAACCCTAAAAAACTCGGACACTTCCGTCCTTACTCCGGTTTTTACAAATGTTGAAGAGTCTCGCACTTGGGCGACGGTCTTTCCTCCTGGAAGTGTATGTAAATATTATCTTATTTTGAAGACAGGAAGTGCGGTCCCAGATGTGATGTGCATTGATGTTGGTTTGGCGGACTCAGAAAAATCATAATACCCAAACAAAGTGTTTACATCGTGGAGATACGGGTGTCCGGATGAGGATAAGGTTAGTGCACGGCTAAATCAGCGGTGATAGCGCCCTTTGACAGACTCTGGTAAAGACAAAGCTAAAGTAAATGATTAATATGATAAACCTTTAGAAAGATAAGAAGTTTGACTTTTCTCTAACACAATTGGATGAACTGATAACATCACACTTATATTAATAATTAAAGTGGCATTTCATCAGAATGTTAGCATAAAAGTGTCCTGTTGTGGAAACCGTGACGTTACTTTTATGTTTCTGTACTTAAATAGCCAAAAGCAGGAAAATTGAAATTGAATTATGCAGAATGTCACATCGAGATATTTCCTGGACATCTACAATGAAGCTGTCAAAAACAGAAGTATATAAAAAATCAGGTTTGGATCTCATTTCCCTGAAGAGCAAGGACGTCTTTCAACGTCCACCTCCCGCTGATGTTTAACCATCATAAAGGCATTAATCCATCACAGAGGAGGAACAGTTAGTCTCTCCGTCAACAGTCCACAATTTAATTCAGCCACAACAGTTTTACACAAGTACAGCGACTGGAAATATGTTCTCTCTCGCTTTGACCATCACTATCGCTCTCCCCGCCTACACGTTTAACCGCCAGCCGAATGCAACAAGTTTATGTCCCTTCTCTGGAAGTTGGTGAAAGGCAATGCTGGAAAAAAGGCAGAAAATCATGAGCTGACATAGAAGTGGATGTTTCACCAGGACGGGGGGGGAAATTCGGCACAGAAAATGCAAATTGCTTTACAAAATAACTCTTGGAATGCGTTCAACACACCCACAGATTAATGATATTCAATACTGCGAGCATTTTGTTTAGCGGGTTTCTTTTTTTTTCTTTCTTAAGTTTTACTTTATGTGGTTTGAAAAAGTTCCTGGAACCTTGTTGAGTGTCGGCTAATATAAACGTCTGAATGTATGCGACCCATAGAGGCACATAATGTACAAACAGAATCCCTCTCCTGGTTATTTGGAATCCACATTAAAATGCAATAACGAGCAAAGTAACAAACTAATTATCCCAATTAGCTCACTGTTCATGCAAGCAGGCTCCACTGTATTTCTTATCATCCCACTATTCCAAAGGCATCCTCTGGGGATTTCGCAGTCATGACCACTTTACTGCAAAACATCTGGCCAAGATCTTATTGTTTTGTTTTGTTTCCCTCCGTCTGTCTTTATAGTTTTGAGATTTTTACCTCAGCATTTGCTTCTCTGCTTTCAGGAGCTGTGTTTTCAGTTTTTTCAGGCATTTCTCCCCCTTGTGTTTATTTGAGTGTTTGAACGTGTAGTCCTGGTGGGATTGTGGGAGTTGGAGTACTGTCAGGTCTAATTCCCGTGTGCTGTTTGGTTGGGAGACGGGCCTGATTAGGGAGGAGGTGAGGGGAAAACATCATGTCCCCGCTCTCTTCTTTCGCCGTCTCACCCATTTTCTGTCTTTCCTGCTCTGCACCCCCCCCGACTCTCTACATGAATACACAGAATGATGGCAGTCCTGCATGGCTCATTAACTGACAGAGAGAGAGATGGACAGGCACAAAAGGAAAGGAGAGGAGAGAGAGGGCTTCTCCAGCACAGGTTACCGCGGTGCTCGCCTGGTGTCTGCAGACTACATCAAAGCCTTTAGATGCCAGTCGAGGGGCAACACGAGCTGCCAAATGAGTGAGGAAGGTTCAGGGATAGTAGGCGGTGGGGGGGTCGGGGTGCTAGCAGGGCTAAATGAGTTTTATATATTTCATTCCTCTGATTTTCTTTCGTCTGTATTGCCGCCTCTGCCTTTTTTTTCTTTTTTTTTTGGCCGCGTCACTCAAAACCTAGTTTAAGAGATCGATGTCGGTGCCGGTACTGCAATTAGCTTGTCCAGCAGTCATCATTATTGTCACTGTAATACTATAGCAATCATGAAGAGTGGGCAAGGCCACTGAAAGCATGATTCTATACAGAATTTATAAAAGAAATTTAGTTTTTTGTAGGACTTCATGGATAGAAAATGACTATTTGTGGATAATTTGATTTTAGCCTTTATCAGCAGATGTAACATTGTTGACGAATCCATCATGAATGCATAAATGTACATATAACACAACTATTTATTAGTATTCACCACTATTTGTCACAGCAAGCTCATAACAGAAAACCCCTTTTGATACGAACAAACACTTCCTGTTTGTGGAACTCTTAAAGGTCTATTGTGTTTGGATTTAAAGTGATCTGTTGGCAGAAATATAATATTCATAATTATGTTTTCATTTGTGTATAATCACCTGAAAATAAGAATTGTTGTGTTTTCCTTACATCTATAGAGGGAGCGTGTCCTTGTTCACAACCATGTTTCTACAGTAGCCTAGAATGGACAAACCAAACACGGCCTCTAGATGGGGATTCAGTTTCAATCTGCAACCTCACCACTAGATGCCACCAAATCCTACTCACTGGACCTGTAACCACAGGAATAATGATGAGGATAGCTAACAAATGCTATCTCAAAGTAGACTAAGACAAGTTGCCATCATGCAACCAGAGAATGTATGGCTGGGTGTAGGTATTCAATACCTTTAAGGTATCAACCAAAACAACCCGGTACCAAGTAGTATCCAAACTTCTCCGAAACAATTCCTGCATATGATTACATTTTTTTATCCTGAGCGAGAAATCAAAAGACAATGTGTGTTTTTTCTTGCAGCCAATCACTACAGCCGTTCTTTGATGTAATGTGACATGTGATTGGCCCACTATTGTAGCAGCTACAGCCCACACAGTCTGTGATGTGGTGAAGTTGAATATGGTGTATTTGATGGAGTTGGCTATACAGTGGTGGCATTTTTAAGCAATTTTATGCTTCCATTCACATGATGGGTTTCGAATGAAGTACTCTACTGGTACCACTTTAAGGGTACTGGTATTGGTGTCACGTTTTGTTGCTCTGACTGAATGTTGGTCCATCCAATTGTGTCCAAATCCGTTTTGGACTGTGCCCCTCGATAACGTCCCTCAGAAATCTAAAATAAATTGTACTGCAGACAAATTAGTCTGGTGATTCCAGGCTAACGAGTAGGAACCAGAATTTTCTATTCTATGCAGACGATACTAGGCTGTTTTGTTCCATTGATCTTAGATGTGATCCATATTGAAAGGCTACTAATAGTCCTTCAACAGGCTTCGAGGTAAGGATGCTTTGGAGAGACGAGGCAGCTCTCTGCTCAGTGCTTTGTAAACCTCTCACTCGATGAGAAAAGGCGAGAAAATCCACAAAGATGATATCAGCATGCTTGTGAAATAATCATCACAAGATCTTTTCCTGTTCTGAGTCATGGGGCGAAAGATAACGAGAGACACGGCGAAGGAGAGGAGAGCGGGGATGGATGGGAGCAAGAGAGGAATGAATTAAGAGGGAAGGAGCAAGGCTTCGGGGACCAGGGGTGAAAGTCTGAATCTTTCATCCTCTCTCTGGGTTCAGAACGAGAGCAGAATTGTGGGTTGGATTATCGCTGCTAAGCCACAGAAAGGGCTTAACTAGAGCTCTTCTATGTTCTGAAGACGGGCAGACTATCTACCTGACTCACTGCCAGACAGAAAAATCACGACTCGGCGGCCTCTGAATGGAGTTATTGTGGCCCCTCAGGGTCATTTAATTTGCTGTTTAATTTCCTCCATGAATAGGCGAATACTGTATCATCAACAGCATCATCGCTATCATTTCTAGAAGAAAGAACCTGCGAGAGATCTGCTGATTTTTTTTTGTAATGTTAACTGGTTGCATGGGCATTCAAACTCATCTCTGCTCCTTCAGCCCCTTCATGTTGACGCCGGGCCCGCTATTCAGTCGGGAGATTCGACACGAGTCCAGGAGAAAACACTTGAAATGCTATTAAGCCTGTAGTGGGGCTTGTGTGTGCCAGTTGTAAGCCTCCTCTTGTCAACACGACTGTGGGATGCACACAAGTGCGCTGACTGGTTGGAGAGGGAGGGAGAGGGGGATGCTCTGCAAAAAATGTCTGTCCTTACAGGGTCTTGAGACCAGATTTTTCTTTAATCCAGTGAGAAATTGAGCCAATAATCACTTGTTGCCTCTGAAAATACAGTTTTGTCAGGATTATTTTGCAGAAATGAGGCTGTTTTAAGGACTGTGGGTTCAATCATATGATGTAAAAGCAGATGTTAGCATCAAGATATTTGTACTTTATTGAAAATAAAATACATAACCAGATGAAAGGAGTGTCAGACAAACACTCGGCGCTGGATAAAAAGGCTTGCTCGCGATATTTCTTGCAGTGGCGTTAGAGATCGAGTTAGAGAAGAGATTGCTTGTCAGGGTCCTGATTTCTCCACTGATGATGATAATAATAAGCATTCGCCAGAGTGGCAGCACACGGGGAAGAGAGAGCATGGGCGTCTTTTTTAAAGAGGCGTGCACGCAGTTACTCTCTGCAATCAAAACACAGATTTGGGGAGACGAGCTGGGGCAGAGCAGGCCATAGATTGCAGCGCACACATCCTGTTGTTTGCCATCGATGGAGGGTATTAGCCTGGTATTTGTTTGCAGTAATCAGCGGGCCCTCGACGGACTCGTCTCCAGACATCTGAGGGAAGGATTGTCTGGTAATCAGACCGTGCGGTTTGAGGCGGGGGCCGAGTTTTAGTTAAAAAATCTAAAAATGTGTCATATTTTGTTGTATTCACCTCGTTCTTCTTCTTCCCTCACCGTGTTATTATGTGTCAAGCAGCAGAGTGTTGGTTTCTACGTGTGTCCTCATGTCCAGTGTACAGACACTACAAACTGGATTTCTGCATCCCCCCGCGCCTCCTTCCTCCTCCACCTCATCCTCTCTTAATTTTTTTCTTCCTCCGTTTTGTCATAAGCATGATCACCCCCCCCCCACTCTGCCTCCCTCTCCTCCCACTATTCCCCCTCGACGCTTTTAATCTCGGGTTGATGATACTTGGTGGAAGCTCTTAAGTTTCTGTGCCAGGTGTCGCCCCCCCTCGTACTTAACATCCCGGGCTTAGCTCCTCGTTCCTGCAGCTCCTTCGCCTCCCTCCCTCGGCTCCTCGATGTGCACACGTACACAGAGGCATGCACACGTACGCTGTATTCAGCATCCTAAATTAACTTTTTTGTTGACATCAAATGGTCAAAATCGTGGTAACGTTAGAGACTGCAGCATTTTTATTTTTAATTTCAGAATAATCATGATTATTCACAAATTTACTTGGTAATTTTGGACACATTAAAGCACACAAACATGCAGACAACAAGCTTTTTCGTGGCCTTTCTGAACCACCTGCCTCTGCGGTTCTCTAGATGATGCTCTGAGGACCACCGGTGGGCCCAACAGCTGCTCTGCAGGTCTTGAAGGTGCCTTTCCAAACACACTACTCTCCAGCACTCAGATGGAATGATGAGCTTCTGTGCGTCTTGCTGAGTCATAGGGAACTTGATTCGCAGTGACTGTACAAACGTTTACAGCTGACATGCTGAGATGTAGGCAGCGTGGGGAGAACTTGTGCGCCGTTTTATTGGCGTGGCTTTGTTCTTTAAAGGCAGGAGGCACCGGAGAGGAGGACGGAGGGAGAGGCAGAAAGATAAACAGAGAGATAACTCTCATGTGTTTATCATATGTTTGTTTGTGTTGCCGCGGGGACCTCCTCACTTCAACCCCCATTTCCTCTCCCCTCCTGCCTGAATGTTTTATTTCTTTGTCATGAATCTGCCGCCCATCCAGGCAGCGCTCTCGCTTTCACTCATGTCTGATGTCTCAATTAAAATTAATGTGTTCAGTCTGCTCAGATAAAGAAGAAAGAGGAGGAAAAAGCCTTTCCAGGAACAATGGCAGCTTCCTGTGTATTGGTAACCAATCCATCCTTGTCTGGGTCCACGTTAATTCCTCACAGTATTGACGGCTCTGAAGGGGCCACAGCGCAGCTCAACGTGCCTATTGGATTGGATTTCAGGTGTCTTTTATTGTGGAAGGAATTACCTGACATTGTTTTTCTCCTCCTCAAGTTTTCCTCAGCTCACCTTCCTCACGCAGACAGAAGGAGGCGGGGTGGTCTTCCCAGGGAGTGGATGCACTCCGACCTCCCCCCCGCCTCCATCCTGCTTCCCATGTTTCCTTGTCCTTGAGACGTCTTCATCCCTGGGCTTGGCGGTGGCGCTCCTCTGGCCCTTCATCAGGACAGAATGCTGGTGTCAGCACTGCCGTTCCCTTCCTCCTCCCCCCTCTTCCTTCCCCGCCCGCCTCCACCTTTGCCTTTATCTGTCGCTTCTTCTAAAGATGCTCCATCTCCGCTACCCCAGGGGTCAACTTGGTGGAAGAACAAGGGGAGGGAGGGAGAAAAGAGAGGGGAGGGAGGGGAGCACCTGACTTGAAGGCAGAAAGATAATTTCGGCCGGGCGGCTCTGTTTAAGGTTAAAGCCTGATTTGCATTTCAAAAGCGGCAGCCGGCCATGTTGCCACCTCAGGGACGCCATCGGACCAACCAGCGTGTCATTTAATGTCAGCAGGCGCCTTGGCCTTGATGAAATTAATAGATCGGCCTGTGATTGATAATGCCGCCGCTCGTCAGCGTTGCCACCACAACTGTCCGCTCCTCCTCCTCCATCAGGTGTCCACCACAGTCTTCTGTTCACCAACAGGACAGTGAAAAAAATAATCTAGGTTAGCAGGGTAACCTCGGCTGCTGTCATGGCTGGATTATCTGCTGCAGAGCCTGAAAGCTGCAGGTTTGCATGTAAAGAAATCTGCAGAGAAAAAGCTTCACTGTGGCTCGAAAGCAAAAGATGATACTGTGAAGCCGTAATGATTCTTTATCCACTGTATTTGGTTCCCATTGGATGTTGTCGGTAATTTCACAGATTGTAGGATGTGTTGATGTGACGGGGCAGCCTCATGGACCAGGATTAAAGTCAAGCTGAAAGAAAAATATTGTTTCAACCCGTTTAGATCATATCCACGGTCACATGGTGCCCCTATAGATGGTAAAACAACAAAATCTGAAGTTTTCTTGCATCAGCTAGCACCAACCATTTCCAATCAATAACATCACGACATCCTCCCATCAATCAATCTTCAACAGCACTAGGAGCTAGCTTAATATTTCATGTCAAACAACTTTATTCACTGATTTTGGTGAAACTGGATCATATTTTATGGAGAAAATATTTTCTGGTTTTCCCTCTGAT
>JBBPCS010004787.1:0-11024 GCA_037974645.1 Hollardia meadi | reverse complement strand
AATTGGTGCACAATACGACCAGGGATGTGATCTAAAAGGGTTACAAAGACATTTTTCATTTCAGCTCGACTTTAATAATTTACTTTAAAAAATGACAGAAAGTAGTGAAAAATGCGAGTTCAACAACAAAACAAAAGATATTATGTTTACAATGCCATAAAACTGAGAAAGGTAGCATATCCTCACATTGGAAAAGCAGGTAGGGTTAGCATTTTTGCTCAACAAATGACTGATACAATAATTGATCAACTCTTTGGGAGGGGATTAGACTGAGTGTGTATTTTGCTTGATGTCTACACTTTACAAACCACTGGATACAGTCAGGGATCCTCCAGGAAGCATAGTAATGCCAGGTGTAACTGTGTTATACATATTTAATATGCCATTGATTTAATGTTACTAAAGTAGGATAAACTCATTTCTTTGCCAGCCAAGATTGTAAATGTAACTCCAACAAAGTGTTTTAAGCAGTTTTATAATGTTAACCTCTACTTTCTGACAGAAATGTCAGGAACAAGGCACACCTCAGGTAAGAATCCTTTCTGATTTATTGTTTTATTCTTATGATTTTCTTTTATGATTGTTATTCTCGTGATTGCAGCATCTCTGGAACACCTTGACGAAATGTATTCAAATTCTGCACAAACATCTGTCTACTGTGTCTTGGCATAAAATGGCCCAAAAAGTCATAAAGATAGATGATGCTGAGTTTTGTCTCTGTTGTCCAGGTACTGGGCGGTCACCAGAAGGCTGTGGAGGGCTCCCTACAGCATGTTGTTAATGAGGTAAGACACCTGAAGTGTTATGAGATGCTGCCAGAAAGTAACACACAAGCCTGTCTGTTTGAAGTGTCTAATCACATTATTATTATTATTGTTGTTATTATTATTGTTATTTATCTTTTATATTAGACACACTGTGTTTCTTCAAATGGTCAGAATGTACAGTAGCTCAACAAAGTCCTACAACTTTCACTTCTCTCGCTGTGGTTTGAGAAGGTTTTTCATTGTAATTAAGCTGTACAACAGATGAGCAACAGTTCTGTTCAGCAGCTGACTGGATTTTGAAACTTAAAGAACATGGAAGCCTTTCTAGAGCCAGAATTTATCTAACAATTAGTTTATAAATAAGCGACATGTTTAAAAATTGTGTTTTAGAATATAAATCTATGTATCTTGCCCAGTTTTAACTACAAGTTTGAGGTGAAAATCAAAGGATAGACGTGCATTATTTATTTCTTTTCATTTTATTTTCTTTATCAACTTATTATTTTTGTGTATATATGGGTATATATATACGTATACATATGTGTGTGCATATGTTTATGTATGTGGGTGTGTTTATGTAATTTAAATTATGTATGTACATATTTCATTTTCTTTTTTGTATATTTGCATTGATAGTGTTTGCCTGTTCTTGTGTTGTCTTCTTTTTATTGAAAGACAATAAAGAGATGTTTAAAAAAAAAAAAAAAAAGGATAGACGTGTCTTCAGCCTGTTATTTGACTGGTGAAACTGCCAGGGTGGAAGGATGATAAGTTATGTTAGTTTTTATTTATATAGCACCAAATCACAACAAAAGTTAGAGAGATATAAAAAAATATATAAAAGATGTGAAATATTCTTCAGAGATTTCTCTGGATTCTCTGAATGTTTTGATAATATTATGGATTGTAGCTGGTGTAATCCCTAAATTCCCTGCAATTGTGCATTGAAAAATGTTCTATTTGCCCATGCAGTTTTTCAAAAAGTAGTGAACCTCGTCTCATCCTTGCTTGTGAATGACTGCACAAGCAAACAACTGGATTCTCAACAAGTCAAGTCAATTCTATTTACAGTATATAGCCCAGAAACGCAAAACACAATGCCTCAGTGGGCTTTACAATCTGTACAGTATGAGTATGAAATCATCCTGTCCTTTAGACCCTCAATTTGAGTGAGGAAAAAGTACCCAAAAAACCCTTTTAACAGGGAAGAAAATGAAGGAAACCTCAGTAAGAGCCATAGAGGAGGGATCCCTCTCACAGGATGGACAACAGGCAACCCACTCCCCTCAGTTTAAATCCTTACATACTCACCGAATGTTAAAGCTAGTGAAGATTATTTCCGAACTGTCACGTCTTGCTCCTCAAATAAGGACGGGTCACTGTCCTCTGTAAAACAAACAGCTTTTGTCCTTTAGCTATCAGGACTCTGAACTCCTCCCTCCTCGTATACTACTGACATGAATTACCATGTACCTCCTTTATATGCGTGTGTGTACTTGTTTCTGGGATGATATCTTGACTGTATCACTGTATTGTGTCGTGATAGGATGAGGATTGTCCGCTGTTGTCCGTTTCTGTATCTGTGCTGCAGAGTATAACATACTGTACAGAAAACAAATCCCACCAGCCTCTTTTGTGTGGCTAATAAACAATCTAATCGAAGTTGATTGTTTTCTGTCTTTTCCACAGACAACCAAAGAGATGATAGCTCGTTCCTGTGCCACCATTGTCACACATCCCTTTCATGGTACGTGATGAATGTCTGAAACTGCTAAAATCTTTCAAATGGCTTTAACAGACTAACCAAAACATTATGCATGTGATACTCCAGAGGTTCTGTTAGAGCTATGAAGTTGTTTCAGTTTTGATACATTTGAATTTTTTGGTTGGATCTGGCAAATCTGTGTGGGACACTAGTCTGCATGTCAAGTATGTTTTCCCCAACTTGTTTTTCAGTGATTACTTTGCGATGTATGATCCAGTTTATTGGGAGAGAAACAAAATACAGGTAAAGTTTTAATGTTTAGACACACACCTCAATGAGTACAGCCATGATAGTTGTTAAAAACTTGAAAAAATGATTTTCTTCTCTTCTCAGTGGGGTGTTTGACTCAGTCGTCACAGTCTACAGAGAAGAAGGCATACTGGGCTTCTTTGCGTAAGTTTAACTCTCCTCATCCTTTTTTTTTAAAATATATATATATACCAGGTTATTGGTGTTTTGCCATGGTAGTCAAGTTTGGGTAATTTGGTATCAGTGCTTATATCATGTAAAAAGGCTAAATGAAGGCGAAATGCACCAGCAGATGGTTTGTCTTGGTGCTGTTTGCTCACATATAACAGTACACACTATGTTGATGAAAACATTGTGACACAAAGTAGAGTTGGTTTTACCGGTCCTGTCCGGTGTACAAGCTTAAACTGATTTAAGAAGAAAAGTTAAGTTGAATGGTTGTGAGAAATAAAAACACAATGTGTCACAGTTGTCCTAATGGATTGTGGTGCTACTACACTGTCATGGGATAGTGGTCGTGGTAAACCTAGTGGTAAAATTCGGTACAATGGTCCGGTCCGGTCCGGTCCGGTCTATGGCTCGATATCAAACCGGTTTGAAGATTTCTACACCAGCCCAACCCTACTGTGGTTGGTTTAACAACCGGCCCTGCCTGCTTTCTCAGCGTATTTACGTACGCTTGCTGTGTGCACCCACCCACCATGTGATATCTTCTAGGGATGGGTATGAGTACTCGAGCACTCGTTTTGGACGTCAGTATTCATTCATCAGATTTGAAAAAATAAATTCTCAGATAAAAATACATAGTAGTTATAGATTATTTCATTATTACACTTCCACTGGAGGGAGGTTATTAACCGTGCACTTCACTTTACTTGTGGTTCAAATATGCCTTTTTTCAGAACAGCAACTGTAAGCTATTAGTAACATTGTAGAATTTGTGTAGAGGACAGCAACACAAATAACCAGATAACATGTGGCAATTCAGAACATAATTTACTTAAGCATGTGCCCCTAAACTCAGGTCATGATGGGAAACTCTGCCCACCTACCCCCAACACGCTACAGTTTCCAGACCGTAGTCGAAAGCAGAGGAAATGTTTCTTTTCCTCCCGGGTGAAGTCGATTCTAACCCTCTTCACCTTTCCAGCAGTTAGGAAACAACACATGGGAGCTTCACTTTGGTCTTGAGAAGCTGCAGCCTTTATTTACTGACAAACTGTAATCTGCACTGTACACTGGCTGCTTCTCTTTTCCTCCTGCTCCGCTCCACTCCACTCAGCGTCACACCCCTCACTGCATTAAAAAAAAGAGTTTTTAGCCTCATAAACGCTGCAAACATCACTAATACCCGCAGTTAATGCCTCTTTACGGTATAGATATAGAATATCATTAACTGATCTCTACAGTCTGTGCAGCGCAGAAAGGTAGGTTAAGCTAACACCTACATTTTCGATTGTTTGTTAAATTCAGACCGTTTTCTCCATTTTTTTTTTTCTTTTGCAAGTACTCGAGTACTCTATTTACTGCGAGTACTCGAATATGGAAATTACTTAAAATGCCCATCCCCAATTTTTAGACCGGCCCAAGGCTCTCTTTCTGTCATCTTGACTGTGAGCTGACTTATAGTGTTAATAGTTTTTCTGTTTTTAGAATGGTGTGATCTAATACCCAGTATGCTGATTATTTCTTTCCTCATTGTCAGGATGTTTCAATCAGAAATCTGTTTGTTACACTTTTTCTCCAGTGGTTTGATCCCTCGTCTGCTTGGTGACATCTTGTCTCTGTGGATTTGTAACCTGCTGGCTCACGTAATCAATACATATGCCATTGATGACTCGGTATGTCACCTCTTTTACACTGCTCAGTCTAGTTAAGGGTTCTACATAAGGGGGTTTAGTTTAAGTACAGAGTTGCCCTGAGAAACTCCTGTCAAGGAACATGTACACCGATCAGCCACAACATTAAAACCACTGACAGATGAAGTGAATGACATTGATCATGGCTACAGTTCAATGTTCTAGTGGAAA
This sequence comes from Hollardia meadi, assembly GCA_037974645.1. Taxonomy (NCBI): domain Eukaryota; kingdom Metazoa; phylum Chordata; class Actinopteri; order Tetraodontiformes; family Triacanthodidae; genus Hollardia; species Hollardia meadi. The sequence continues at coordinate 6,213 of JBBPCS010004787.1, read as the reverse complement.
CTCTGGGTCCCGGTATTCATGTGGATGTTCTTTGACCCATAAAACCCTCCTAAACATTGTTTCAGACAAAGTAAACCCCCTCATGCCAACAGCACTCCCCGATGGCATCCGTGGATTGGCACGTCCCATGTAGCTCAATCAGATTTGGGTCTGGGGCATTTTGAGGCCAGGTGGACTCCTTAAGCTCTTTGTCACGTTCCTCGGGCTGTTCCTGAGCAGTTTTTATGGTGTGGCAGCACGCATTGTTCTGCTGGGGGACTAATGTCATCGGGGTGTGCAGGTGACATGGGGGGTGTGCTTGGTCTGCAAGGGTGTTTGGGCGGATGGTTTGTGTCAACTGGCATCCACATCAATGTCAGGATCCAGGGTTTCCCAGCAGAATATTGCACTGTAGCGAGATGATCAATGTTGCTCATTTCAACTGCCAGTTGTTTTAATGTTGTGGCTGATCGGTGTACTCTCAGGTTGTGTGCACAGCTGTAGGGTAAGGCGCCGTTTACCCCCTCTGAACTTCTGAAATAGTGGCGTCTACACATACCTTATACTTCTTAGTGAGCTAGAAGTTCTGTAGAAGAGTTCAGAGTAGAGATGCACATTTCAAGGAATTTTCTTGATCTGTAATTAGGTGTGTTGATACACTCACATTTTTTTCATAATAACAGCATTTTTAAAATTCTGCCATGGCCTAAACTTACTGCAAACTCCACGTAAGTTAAAGCAATCAAAACAAGAATATTAAAATATAATAAAATAGGTAATTATTATGATAAAGTAATGCCTTCATTTAAAATGGCAGTACTCCAACTCCCTTTTGTCATTACATTACAAATGAGAAAGTTCACAATGTTGAATGTAGCAACTAATACTGCACAACTTCCAGAGTTTATTAGAGGACATAAATTAGATGAGATTCAGGATGTTGAGCAGATCAGTCATAATCTAAATCCAACTTAATATAAAACCCAAGCTTCTCTGTGGTGACTGAGTCGCTGTGGTAAGGTCGGCTTCACTCAGCCTTTATTTTACTACTACAGCCCTGGATGTGTCACCAGAAATCTGACATAACAGAACTACTTGGAACTGACATTGTCTTTTAACCCTTACTGCTGCTCCTCTACGCTGTGTGATTCATGCTGAGGTTTCGTGTTGATTCCAGGCTCAAACACAGAATTAAAACTAATTTGTTCTTCTGTACAGATGAGTCACACAGGAGAAATCAAGAACTGCTCACAGGCTGTGACAGGGGTGAGTCTGATATTGCCGTCTATATCAGCATGGCACCACCAGTCAGTCTGTTCCTAGTTGATCATGTTCATCTTCTGCGCCTTTCTTCCAGTTCTTCGCCAGTATGCTCACATACCCGTTTGTTTTGGTGTCAAACCTCATGGCTGTCAATAACTGCGGGTGAGTTGGCAGATTATCTGCTGTGCTGAGTCCTCGCAAGTGTTAGATCAAACAGACTCATATTTCCACTTTCCCTGCAGGCTTGCTGGAGGCCTGCCACCCTATGCATCAGTATATCCCACCTGGGTGGACTGCTGGAGGCATCTAAGCAAAGAGGTAAACGCATCGCTCCCTAAACAACCCAGATTATTGCAGATGTCACATTATGCACTGCTGGGGTAGGATGCAGAGGTTTTACCACCAGTTTAGTCAGTAGTCTCCATCATGTGGATCACAGCATGTTAACATCTACAGTTAACACATTTTTTACATAAGATACCTTTTTTTTTAAGTGTGAAATGAAAGCCCAAGCTCATCAAATCAGACCAAAAGAGAAAACCAGAAGGCCTCTTATTGTCAAAGAATTAATCAATTACAACAATCATAGTGCTGCCTAACATGGGTGACCGCTTTGAGCATCCTGATAATTAGTGAAAATGTTTTTTTTTTTAAAGTCTGTTGCATGACTGTCAACATGTATGTTGGGAACACAAAAGGCTCTCTAAGTCCTGATCAGGATTTTGTCAGTTCACCAGAGAACAGAAGGGTTCCTTGACTGTTGATCCAGAAGTGTAAAAGCATTGGTCTTATCAACAAACGAACTGTAGATCAACTCTTAGCTCCTCCCAAATGCAATAAGTTCATTTGAATCGCTGCACAGATGCTTAACTATGCTATGGATACAAATGGTTTGAACCCTACACTGTCCAATATAATAATAGTCTTATGAGATTTTTTAAGTGCAAACTTAAAAAGCCAGTCTTATTACAGACCACATTTTACTTCATTGTACTTCACACAGAGTGCAATACTTTGACTTTGAATTACATCCTCCCAGTTGCCCAAATGTGATGTAAACAGACCCAGTGACCTTATTATATGTCCTGAGCATTAAGCAATTATTTTTACTTCAAAATTCAAATGGGGATTGACTTTTTGGTTGCACATATAACACGCCACACGTTGCTAAACACTTCTTTCCTCTCTTCATTCCAGGGCAACATGAGCAGAGGCAATAGTTTATTTTTCCGGAAGCTTCCATCAGGAAAGATGTACGCAGTTGACCAGAAGAGATTTTTTTAAAGCCTCAAGAGAACTGAGCTGAACAAAATTGTAATAATAAAACAGAAAAAAAATCAACATTGCCTGATCTGGGGGTTGGACAGTCATCACATAATCTTTTTTGTTTTTGTATGCACTTGTTTACTAATTATTTTTTTTTTCTCTCATTAACCTGCCATCATGTGAAATAAAAGCGCATTAGTTTCCTTCAGGTTTTATTAACAGAAATTTACAGATTTAAATTGCAGATAATGTGACAGAGCTTCTTTTTAAAACGTGTACAAAAAGTGATGGGAGGATGGCTCATGCTGTTTGAATAATGTTATGACACCTATGTGAAAGACCCCATGTTTTTTTCTATATATAGATCTACTGACTCCCTTATCCATGTGATGGGATTAGTTGAAAACAGCACTTCAGTCTGCATGTGGTAATGTCTAGTAATACACATATTAATGATGAAGTGGGACCTCTTGGTATGTGGTATTGTTTTGATGTGTTAATTATTGTAAAAAGAGAGAAAAGAGTCAGAGGTAGAGATTGTTTAGGAGTTTGCATGGATGTACCAAGGCACAGTGGGTAGCCTGAGCTGACCAAAATCTCTGGCACTGTGAACAGTCAAGTGCTTGTATCAACTCATTCTGACTGACCCAAATAAAAAAAATGCTTTTTTGACCTAGTTTTCCTTGTTAAGGTGTTTGGTGTAGAATTTGAGAAGTATGTGAATTGGTACATGCACCTTGAAACACCATCCAATGGATAAAGAATCCTGCACACAAGCAAGGCATGGCATCTAAGAGCTGCTCAAACATAGTTTGAGTTAACAGCTAGTGCTAGCACTGGTGGTGTTTTTTACATTTGCAAGTGTTGTGTGCTAAAATTTTAACAGATTAGCACCATAGACTGTATAAAAGAAGTGGATGTAGCATCCGTGATGTCACCCATTGGTTTATGGACTGCCGTTTTGAAGACTCGAGTTTGGCAATTTGATCATTTTGCAAACAGAAGTGACCATATTTGGAAGAGAGGGCGGAGCTGAGGAGGAGCGAGAGGTGGATCTGACCGAGAACCCGTGGACACTATACATGCCCTTCTATACCGGCTCTTGGCCAGTGGCTAACATTATGCCGTGAAAAGTCGCTAACTGTTACTGTCCAGTAATCATAATATTTGGGTCAATTAAAAAGGACACATCCAAAAAAAACGCTAGCTGTAACGTTAGCCTACAAACGGTTATCTGTCTAAGATATAGCAAAGTTAAGTTATCATCTAACGCCAGCGCTAGCTAGCCATCTTAGTTAGCAAGTTGCATCCGTAATTCACGTTAACTGTGTTATTAACTGGGATGATCATTTTGGCTAGCGAAAACAAGGCTTAAAACAAAATGTACTTGCCGGAAAAATCTAACAGGCAACTCCTTAGAGTGTCTTTTAGTACAACCGAACGCTGAACAAGACATTTTTAGGAGATCAACATGTTGCAATTAACTGTCTTGAACTGAAAACGCACTACGAAAACGTTAAAGTAAGGGTTGGGGTTAGATGAAAAAGACGAGAACACGGATAACATCCAAAAACAAGTTCACGGCGATTTAAACATACACATTGCCATGGATACGCATTGCTACGCCTCCAATCTGATTATGTCGCGACCTGTCAATCACAAGGTAGCCACACCCTAAAGCATACTCTGCTTTATCGTCTATTTTACTCTAAATGGGACCATAATTTACTAAATGAACATCATGCTGTATTGAAGAAGACTTCAAACTAGTGATTGAGACCACAAACTCATTAGGAAAATGTTTACTGAGGTAGTAAATCAAGTGAGAAGTAGGGTCATATTCTCATAGACTTTCATATAATCGGACCTCTTTCTGCAAACACACGTGTCGCCCCCTGCTGGTCATTCGAATAATGCAGGTTTTAGGCACTTCCGCATTGGCTTCATTTTTCTGACCCGGAAGCTACGTCCACTTCTTTTATACAGTCTATGATTAGCACACTTAATGAGACTGGAGGAGTGAGGCTAACACAACATGCTCGCAAAGATAGAATGCAGCATTATATTGTGAAAAAAGCTGCTGTAAAACGATACCTTTTTTTTTTAAGCATCACAAACCCCGCAAGATGACTAATTTAGCTATCTGAATTTAAACACTTTGGTCTCATAACATTCTAGCGCTGCACAATTAAATCATTTCACATCCCACTTACCAGAGGTTTTTTGTTATATTTATAATATGAATGTATTTAGTCTCTGACTAGTAAACAGCATCAGCCATATAACATATAGCCTATTCTGTTAACAGACTAATCCTTCAAAATCTGACAAATCAAAATCTCTCAAAAATGAAAAGTTTCTATGAAACATTGTCTAACCTTCCTGTTGTCCTTGGGTTATTATATAAGTTATTATACCAGAAATATGTTGTTTTACATCTAATTGCCATAAAAAAAAAATAACATGGATAGTTCCATACTATGCTTTACCAATAAAAATTCTATAGGGCAATGGGTCACAGTATTGTGCTTTCCAGCAGACACACATGCACGCACACACATACACACACAGAGCAGTTGAGTCCCACCACTAGATGGTGCTGCAATGGGTCACACTTTTATGCATACCAGCCTGTTTGCTTTGCTTTGTTTCTGCAGCGTAGGGTGTTCCACTTCATGACATGCTGCTCCTTCCTGCACAAATTCCTTCCAAGAGTGTGTCTCTAGTGCAGTGTGTTCCAAGATGCTTGGTGTGTGGAATTTCTTCAGATGATCTTGATATTGTCCTTTAAAAGTTTCCTAATAGGGGCTTGCTGACTCTTCAGCTGGAAGTACAGGATCGGTTTGGTGAGATGTGTCGTTCATGCGGATGACATGACCTACCCTTCACAAATACTGTATTCTAATGCACTTGTCGTGGTAGTCATACCTTGATAGCGTGCTCCATGCAGCCTGGTGATCGACCGTGTCAAAGGCCTTTATCAGGTCTATGAAGGTCATGTACAAAAGCCGCCTTTGTTCACAGCATTTTTCCTGGAGATGGCGAGCTGTGATTATCATGTCTGCTGTGCCTCTGGCTGGATGGAAGATACTGTGATTCTTGGCGCCCTTCCTCAGACAGAGGTGGCAGTTGATTTGCATACACAAGCACAATTTACCTGTTGTTTGCAGGAGCAAGATGTTCTTGTAGTTTCCACATTGAGCTTTGTCCTCTTTTTGAATATGGTCACTATTAGAGCATTGTGAGGTCCCCAGGCATTTTTCACAGATTCTGGTCCACCTTTCTGTAATCCCATTATCTGGGATCCCTTAAGGACCACCATCCTTGTTGTTGTTCAGGCTACTGATGGCATCTTGGGAAAGTCTGGGCTAATATGTGACATACTGTATGCCAGTCCATGATTCAAGTTCAAACTTACTCATAATTTCTGTTTATCTCTCTATAAAAGCAAGGAATCTCTGTCTGTCCGTCTGTCTCTGTGTGTGTCTCTCGCATATCTTGAGAAGCGCTCATCTCATCTGCTTCAAATTTGGGGAGTGACTCACTGGGGACTCGAGTGAGTGCAGTGTCGAATTTGGTGCGATTTGGACTCGCGACACGTTCGATATGAATAAATTTCGAATTAACTGCAGGCATCACCAAATGGCGGACCGCGGTCCGGGCACGGACCAAGTTACGGTTCTATTCGGACCCGTGACCAATTTC
>JBBPCS010004786.1:0-11024 GCA_037974645.1 Hollardia meadi | reverse complement strand
TGTGTGTGTGTGTGTGTGTGTGTGTGTGTGTGTGTGTGTGTGTGTGTGTGTGTGTGTGTGTGTGTGTGTGTGATTTTTGACGCCTGACCGGAACAGCTCAGCCTCTGGTCAAATACTGAGTTTTTATCCATAACCAGGGAAGTCATTTGTCAGCTTCGCACACACATAAAAACGCCACCTGCATTCCATAGTTTTTTAGCTAATACATCTCCCCAGGCATTTCCATTCCGCTGCTCCTGTTGTTGTTGCTGGTGCATTTCCCTCTAAAACTCATTATGGAGAGAACGAATTAGAGGGAAGTATCTAGGTAAGACACAACAGCGCAGGCACTCAAACAGCTAATTGTAATAACCTGACACAAGTGAGTAATTTAGCTGCCTAAGAACGAGCCCTGAGATCTAGAAGGAGCACTTTAGAAGAATGGATTAGGCTGGAGGCCGTTACACACCAAGACATTTAGACAGAAAAAGAAGATCCATCTTTCACTGGGCTGGATTTGAATATTAAACGGTCCTGCTTACCGTCTGAGGCAAAAAAATCTGAGATTATCGCAGAAGCAAGTTAATATGATGCTGTTCATATTGCATTCTTTGTTCCAGACCGCCTTCCAAACATGCATTATTTATTAGAAATCATCTATCATTAATCACATACGACATGCCGGTTAAGTCAGTAATTACAGAAAAATTATGACCATGCAGCAGTCACTTAATGGATGAAATTGGGTCATACTTAAACTAAAGCCTGATTACATTTCATGTTCCGGTTTCACATGAGCAACATTGACGAATAGCGCTTTGTTTTTTTGCTGATGCATCAATTGATTGCATTTGAATGAAACAGTGACAGACTTAAAGTGACATATTATTGAACCAATGTGTTCTACTAATGTGCACTGACATTTTACACTGGTGTATACTGTGATTTGCAGAGGAACATGGCCTGTTTATATTTGCAGTAATGAGGAAAGATGTCTTCATCGCTCTTATTTCACTTGCCATGTGAGTTCTTGAACAATAATGGTGCTGCAGAACAATGTGGTCTCCCCATATTGAATATCATACTTCGGCACTGTGCCTACAAGACATAGTGTAAATGTAGTGTAATATATAGTGTAATATGCTATAAGCACTGTATTTGGCCACATTTTGTTAAAACTATGAAAGTGGACCAACAGTGATGGCCTATACGGTGGGATATACAGATACGTTATTTTACAGAAAGAAAGAAATAACTTAATGTATAGCATCTGCCAAGGTCCAAATTATTAATAATTATGTGGGAATTTATTTGTAAGTTTGCTGTTACTAGTTCAATGTTGAAATCAGTTGAAACAGAAAGCGTGTTCAGAAACATCTGCTCCTTATCTTGGTAGGAGGCCAAACACGCAACTTACATTAAAGCAAACCAAAGTGTGTTTTGTGTGTACTCACAGAAGATGTCAGTTGTGTAAGCGCTCCTTTAATGTGGCCCAGGAAAACGTTTGCGTACACACTGCTTAAAGAATGTGACCACCTCCGAGTGTGGTCTGTCCGATTGGATCTCAACGCATCCTCAATGCATCTTGGGTGCATTCACACCTGTAATCAGAGCTGTCCACTTGTGACTGGATCACTCAGGACGCATGCTAATGCCAGGTATGAACAGGGCTGAAGATTATGCCGATCATCAGACATCAGACGATATTTCTTCTGTTTTAACTGGATTCAATTAAAGACACACAAGGCTGACTGGATGACAGTCACACACCCATTTATTTCTAGTAACTACTGCTATACTTCTTTCCAAAAATGCTAGTCAGCCACCTGGAAACAAAATTAGCGGCGCCTTTATCCCTACCAATTTATTCTCTGGAAGGAACCAGGGCATATGACTCATTCTGGGAAGGAGGTTACATCATAAATAGGTGCTGTATGAAAGAGACCACAAGCTAAGAGGGGAACTCGTTTCCATGATGGTGTACGCACAGACCAAACCTTGCACCTTCTTAAAGAGGTGAGCGGCACAACAATACACCTGCGACATTATGCATCGGCAGAATGAATTTTCTTTATTCTAATCTGGTGTTGTAATATTGCTCTGCATTCAACACAGCTGCTGGCACTGACACACGAGAAAAATGAGAATGCAAAAGTCACCTAAGGTTCGGAGGTGAAGCCAACGGGCTCAGGAAGCTGGAAAAAACCTCTCAGCTCTGCTATTCATCTTCCCATGCTTATGCAGGGTATACTAATGGGCTTCTTGCAGGTTGCTCTATGCTCTACCTGATTTCCCCAATGGGAGTGCTTCCTCCCTGCAGCAGAGCCAGGCTGTGCTAATTCTGGAGACATCCAGGTCTCGAGGCCCAAGTCTTGCAAAGCTCTCATGTGGGAGGGGCCGGAACAATATAGGGTTGACAGCAGAACGAACTTCTGGAGGAAAAAAAAGAGCGTCTGTATAACCCAAGGGGTTATGTGCTAGGATCAGGGTGCAATTGTTTTCCTCATTTCCTCAGGCTTGTAAAGCTGATTCACTATCAACGACAGGTTGGTATGCCATAAGCATGCCAATGAGCTTGCTTTCTCTGGGCCTTTTGACATTTGTTGCCATGTAATAGCAAGCAAAAAGCTATTAAGCTGGTAATCAATTGATGTATCTGGAGGGAAAAAGCATTGTGAGGGCGCAGACATTCTCTAACATGATTGAAAGTTTCTTGTTTAAGGTGCGTACCTAGGCTTTGACACAATTTATTTCTTTAGGGACAAAGTGGTCGCTGCATTTAATTTTCTGAATAGCTTATCTGGCACTGCGGAAAAATAAACCAATTTAATGAAAAGCTAAACACACATGAAAAGTTCAATACGGACCAAATTAGCCAGAACAGAAATGCCCACATGATCAGACAGACACACACACTGAATTTTATTTTTTGAGAAAGGATGGTCTAAAATCACACGAGCTGGCGAGGAGGTGTTGACAGGCCTGACAGATAATAATCAGGGTGACATCAGCGCCCAGCTCTGACTCATCCATGGCCCCCGGAACAGTCTGGAGACAGACAGCAGTGGGGTGAGAGGGAGGTCATCACACACACATCAAACCACATTACATCATCCGACACTGAAAACCTATTCTTTGTGATCTTTGTGGGATCTGGCTAAAGCACCGAAGATATATACTGTAGAGAGCTTATAGTTACTGGGGAAAAAAAGAAAAGATAGGCTGTTTTCATTTTTCATGTGTGAGCCTGGTGTTTCTTGAAAGCAGATTAAATTTTACTCAACACTACAATTTGGTGGGGCGCCTGGGTGGCAGAGAGGAAAACCACTTGGCTACCATCACAGCGGCCCAGCTGGGCAGGATTTGGAATCCGCATTGTAAGAAAAAAAGGGAAAGAAACACATCCACAGTACATTGAGTTAGTAGGCTGAAAGGAGCAGCACAGTTCTGAATATAAATTCTATCAGTCATATTACTGGCATAATTTGTGTTGTGCCTGAGCTGTATTACTCACCGACAATTCAAGACACAGAGGCTGCACAATGGAGAAAATGGTAATGTGAGCCAAGTTAAACAGTGTGTTGGGTGCTGATGTTCAATTTTGACATTCGAAGAAAGGGCTGTGATTATAGATCCAAATTGCATCCATCAGGTTCATAAGGATGCGGTAGCTCAAATAATTTCAGGCTGCATATCACTGAACACTATTTCAAGGGATACGAAAAATGTTCACGTCCACAAAGAAGCAAAACACTGTCGTGGAAGTAAGAGAGAGGCAGAGCAGGAATGACATAGCTGCCGAGGAAGTACTGTCGAAATCCAAACAGCAGACTCAGTGTGCGTGTGTGGTCACTTTCCCTCCATCGTGGCCCGTGCACATGTGCAGCACTGCTGAGCCACAGCGGCCCTTCTAGAGGAAAAAGACAAAATGTAACTGCTCCCGCTCATTTCGCAGATTTTCCAGACAAATAATTTCAGGTTTGCGCCCGCTAGCGCCAACCCTCTGTCCGTCCTGCTCTCTCTGGCCTATAATTACATGCCATTCATTTGATTTGTTCATTAGTTCAAGCCTCGGCTGGGTAGAAGCAAAACGGAACCCTCTCATTAGTGGTTCATGACTCTGCTCTCTCCATGGTGAGCTCTGGAGCTCCGGTGGAAAACAGCGGCGGAGCGGTGGGAGAGGGGAAACTGGCGGGAAGACCTTATTCTAACCCAGAGCACACATCTTCATGAAGAGAGACAGCAGGGAATGCATACTGTCATAGTAAGTGTAGATCCGTAAACCTTGTGCATAGAAGCACTGCTGTGGTGTTCAGAGGGTCAACAAAGCCAGGATCCCAACCTTTTCTGTGTAGATCTGCATTTTTTCCATCTTATGCCCTGGGGTGCTTTTGAGATAATTTCATCCAATTAAATTTGTTTTAATTAACTGAACATCCAGTTGTATAATCATGCGCAACAGCTATATTAATACTCCAATGGGAGGGATTTAGAATTATAGGTGTAACTATGCTGTCATAGGTTTAAGTTTACTCTGGATAAGTGGATATATTCCTTTCAGTAATATACTGCTTTAAGTCAAGTTCGGAATGTTTCTTCTTTCTGACTTCTAAACAGAGAATATGCAAAATGAAGTCGTATCATATCATCTGATATCGTATCATATATCCAGCTCATTTTTAACGTTCCTTTAGTGTTTCGGCTCGTTATTTGTGTCTCGCAATTGATCCATCGTTCTGGTTTTCAACATGTACGGAACTTCTCTCTCTGTCAGCTCTCTGACGGGCTCTTTTAAACACTTCAGAAAGTCATCTGTAATTACTTCTGACAATTACAATCACCTCGTCTTGTCTGTGCCGCAGGATCTCGTGAAGGATGTGCCATTGTAGACGAGCTCCTGTGCCCCATTTTTCACTACAAGCCAATAATTTGCAAGCAGGAAAAGCCGAGAAGCAATGCATCTGATTTGAGAAAGCTATAGGTGGAGGTGAGCAACTTTCTCTGCACAATATTATAATGAATCTCTGCTGTCTATAGGTACTCTCATGACTTACTGGAGGCATCCATATTTTATAAGTACTTATCATAACTACAGGCAGGTACGCACGTTGATGTCAGCTGCATTCACTTCTTCCAAATCAAACCAAATCATGCTAATCATAAATATGTATCATGTGATGTTATAAATATTCATTAATGCGTAGCGTGGCCCCAATAAGCAGTTCAAAATTCAGCTTTATTTTTTATATTGTCTAACGTATATTTTATTTTTCTATTTAAATGTTGTCTTGTTCAAGAAGCCATGTTAGGATACTTTGTTCGAGGTTTATAAGTCATGCAATGTTTCACTTGAGTAAAGGTACAAAGGTTTTAGCATCAAAATATACTTGAACCAGAACTCTTTATGCAGAATGTCATATTTCAGAATAAAGTATTTTACATTACTGGATTATAAATACATTAATGTGTTCATCGCTTTAATGTTGAAGCTATTAAAAGGTGGTTTAACTACTACTTTATATACTTTATCTGCTCCCCTCAGGGATCAATAACATTTTATCTTCATCTATAATATTACATCATAATTTGTAATATATGTTGATTATATTTTGTATTATGTTGTATTAAACTAAATCTGAAAGAAAAAACGAATAACTACATTTTTCAAATAAATGTAGAGGAGTAAAAAGTACAATATTTGCCTCTGAATTATAGTGGAGTGGTAAAGTGGTGAAATAGCAGAAAATGAAAATATTTAAAGTACCTCAAATATGTATAAGAATACAAACTCTGCATTCTTTTGTGTGAATACACGGAAATGAACTCAGTGCTATCATGGTGCATTAAAACAAACAGACCACCTAATACATGTTCTCTGCTCCACAAATACAAAAACACACGTTTCAGCCCACTTAGTGTTGTTTCACTTTGAGGTTTTCAACTCATTATTCAGCAAGTATCAAAATAACAGAACAGGTCACCAAAATGTTAGGAGATAAATATTTCAGATGGTGCGAATGGAGGCACAAAGAAAGGCACAAGACCTACAACCACTCTCCACATGAGATCAAAGGCCGGCTTCTTTAGTCTCAACACACACCGAGATCAGATGAGAGCTGGTTTAACGGACTGTCATACCAACAGGGGAGCATTACGCCCCAGTGGTTTTCATCCACATGAAAAGCAGAGTGCTGCTGAGAGTGGTAAAGGATGAGGTCTTCAAATCACACGCACAATTCTTTTTTTTTCTTCTTCTTCTTCCTTTTCCGTGTACAACAACAACAACAACAACAGCCAGTGTCATCATCCAGCGCTGCAGGAGAAAGAAGCTTTTCGCCTCATCGGGGTGTCACCATCCACTCCTTACACAATTACTGGATATGCTGCCGCTGTAATTAAAGCCCCCTTTCAGCACTCCACTCACCGTGACCTTTTCCAAAGCAAACACTCATTGTCTCAGTTAAACCCAAGGCCCCTCCACTGGACATTTTTCTGTTTGCAAAAAAGAAAAAAACATAATGTATGCAAGTAATGGTATGCACTGGGGGGAAAAAAACGTGTTATAGCTCCAGCTTGATGAGTTTTAACCCTCATTATGAAGGTGCACGGCAACTTTGGCAACTTACACTTGAGGAGACAGAATACCCTTGATAGGCACCATCATAACCTATAATCACAAGATATGCAAATGACAGAGATGTTTCCCCTGACACTGCAGTGCCAGTCGTCTTCTGGTTCCCTGGGAGCTCTCCTGTCAGCGCTAACGCAGGAGAATGGGACTGTTAGCAGAAAGGGCTGTTTGTTTAACATGTCACCGGCCCAGATGGAGGAACAGAACAGACAGGGAATCCATCTAGAGAGTATATTGTCCTCTCAGTCACTTGCACGGGCTTAAAAAGCACTTGGGTGCAACAGAGGATCACAAAATACTCGCAGGAAATAGAAGCTAACATGTTTTCACTCTTACACACATGGTACACGCCAATGTCTATCAGAAAGCGCTGGTTCAAGTTGAAGAATCTGCTGCATTTCACACAGTGCTGATAAAGCTAATCACCACCAGATAAATCTCTCTGTATTTCGCAGCATACCAGAGTTTTTAAACCGGCGACTTTCCCGCGTTGTAAGATTGGTTTTCCAGAGAAGAAGTGGGGAGAAACCATAGCAACAGGGTAGGCTTCAGTATGTGCTACAGGCTACAGCAACTAGAAGTATGTTGGAGCCTACGGCGTCATAAGCATGTCAACAGTGTTTGTGTAATTACTCTCACTGCCAGGAGAGGGAGACAGAAGCTCAGCACTGTAGGTTTAAAAATAACCATGCACTTGAAAAGGAGCTCTCCCAGTCCCCCTCCTAGACTGGCTCCCAGAGACAAAATCTGAACAGACACACACAAGTGTGTGCCCCCTTGTCTGTGAAATGACACCCTATTTTGTTCTCATTGAAGCTTTTTATAGTCAGTACGAGGGTGAGGTACAAAGGGCCTAAAGCTGACGTGAGCCATTAAACCACACATTTTCTTTCTTCTTTCAGAATGTGTTTTCTGCCACTTACAGCAGGGGGAAACTGACTGAGTAGATGGGGGGGGGGGGGGGTCCTTCACAGGCTGGCTGTGGGCTTCAGGAGGGTGGGCTGCTCACAGGTGCTCGGGGCAGCAAAACCACACCTGTCACTGTTTGACGGGCCAATCCAGAAGTGCAGTCGTATGTGGGGTACGATTGATGGCATTATGTACTCAAGCAGGATCTGAATGCCAGCACACTCCTGTGATTTAATCCTCCGTTCCTTCATCAAACATCCAGGCGCAGCAGATGGACTGTACAGCGCCAAGCCTCTCTTTCCCCGAGGCCATACTTGTCAAGACCACCATTACTATTCAATTGTTGGAGGCAGCAACTGCTGAACAGAGGAGGTAGGATGTGATATTACCGTTCATTCATATCCAACATAGCACGTTGTTATAAAATGCTCAAACTCTGAGTAGAAGATCAGAGTTTACTTTGAGGTAAATGTGATTGAAATGAGAGAAAAAAAACTGTTAGATGGATTTGTTGTGACCTTGGCGTCCACCTGTGCATAAATCAAGTACAAAAAAACACCTCCCGCAAAATTCTCCATGGTGGCTGTGTTGATACATGTTCAAGCTCATTTTATCATTTAGTGGAAGGCCAGATATGATAAACACATAGTTTTTTCCTTAAACTGCATCTTGTAAATTTAAATGGCTTGAACGCCGTTTTGTCCTGCACATGCAAAACCCTCCTGACAGCCTTCCTGTTTGACCTGACTGACCCCTAGTGGTGAGTGAAGAAACTAAATTTAAAACACGAGCATGCATGCAACCCTTCTGTGTAACTGTTGATACCACAGACCTATAAATCCCTTTGCCTCCTGTTACAAAGTAGAACACAGGGGTCAGGGAATACATCGATACCACGTCTGTGAACACAAACTTCAGCGTGCGAGTCAAAGCTGTAAGGCAATAAATCCAGGAATAAGCAGAGCTGCCTAGATTAAGCCAACCATCCCCCAGTCAGACCACAAAGAGTTCATTGTACTTGGACAGCATATAAAGAGGAGAAAGGAGAGTGATTTTGGCAGTGATTTTCAATTTATGGTTTGGTCTCAGTGGCCTCAGAGGGTTATGAGTTCTCTCCAGAATGAGCGAGATGTGCTGAGTAAGAAGTGACAACACGGAGGGGACACTATTGTTGTAGAATTGGTCATTTTAAATGGCATAGGTGAAGCATTGTACTGGAACACATCTAAGATAACAGCTGGACAACAACTACATATACAAAACTAGGGCTGCCAATAAGGATTATTTTTATTATCAATGAATCTATCAATTATTTTCACAATTAATCGATTAGACTATCAAATGTCAGGATATTGTGAAAAATGTTCATCGCAATTTCCTTTTTGTCCAACCAACAGTCCAAAAATGACTGAAACGATGAACCAATTATCAAAATAATCGCTGGCTTATTAATTTTCTTTCGCTCGACTAATTGATTAATCGACTAATCGTTGCAGCTCTATTCAAAACAACAAAATTATGAAGAGCTATTATTAGAAGGACTACATGTGTGACAGAGCACACATTATCCATGTAATAAGAAGTCACAGTTGTCACTGCAACGACACATCTTTACAGTGGAGGAAACCTACCTGAGCATCCGAGGATACACAACCTCAGATCAAAGAAGAGGTGGCCGCCAATGCATCATCGGTAGCGACAGAGTATCATCAATACCACTCGACCACATTATCATTAATCTCTCTCTCGAAACACAAAAGTATCTCCCCATGATAAATCACGAGATCAATGCATTTCTATCACTGGGGGAGGAATTGGTCTCCGAGTGATCTCTGCGGCTGAGTAATGCGAAATCTATCGCAGGTTAGTCCACATGGCCCAGACAAGATCAAAGACAAGACCCCAGAAAAAGTTGGTATTGATCAGCGGCCACGAGAAAGCAACCGAGGAGTGAAATTGTGAGCGGAATTTGAAACACTTCGAACTGAAGATAAATTGTCTCATATTTGTGAAACCAAAAAAGCAACAATACAAAGTTTCTAGTAGAACAATAATGTAACTACGGTACGAAAGTATCTTATTACCTAATACATTGACAAAATGTCTCTTAAAACATGTCCTCATTTCAATCTCAGCTAAGTCTTGATAATCAATGATGATATGGACATCAGATCACCAAAATTAGATTGGATGTTCTTGGCAACACACTTAATTATTTCTCTTTTACAGGTTGAAAAACGTTTAAAGTGTACTTACAGTTGAGACTGTTGAGGCACACTTACCTTGGGCCACTTGGGATTGAGCTCACAAGCTTTGACAGCATCGTCCAGCGCCGCCCGGTGTTGTCCCAGTTTGAAAAGCGCCGCCGAACGGTTGCTGTACAGGATACAGTTCTGTGGGTCAGCTTGCAAGGCATTCGTGTACAAATGGACGGCCGCCTGAAAGTCACCGCGCTGGCACGCCTCGTTGCTTTGCTGCACTTTCTCCATGAACTCTGCTTTGCTGAGACCACACCTGCTGCCTCCGTCTCCAGAGACACAGCGGACGGGTCTGCCCGCCGTCCGAGAACTGAAGACTGAAAACTGGAGAAAGGGAAAAGAGGAGTGAAAGAGTTATAATCAGTCTGAGTGCAAAAATATAACTGGCATTACTGGTAGTTGGAAAATGCAGCTAAAATAGGAAGTAGGGGTGTAAGAAATTATTGATGTCATTGTCATACCTATATCCACATATACTCACCTCCACAATCCACTGTGAGGACTCAGTCTGCTATAATATGCAGTGTCATAAAAATAACTTCTGATGCAGCATATAGTATTCTTTTTTTAATGCATGAAAATGCATTATACTTTACTGACCACCAACAATGAAACGTTATGATGATGGATGCACCATTATAGATGCAGCCATATGTAATTTACGTAGCACATACAATGATAAGTTATTATACTGCATGGACTATTATAGCACACTATGAGTCCTTACTACAGTTGATTGTTGAGGTGTGTGTAGTGTGTGAGTAGAGTGGTCATAACCTTAACTTCGATTAGTTCTATATTATTCGATTAGTTCAGCCCCCATACCATTACCTTCTAGGGGGCCAGCCTCAGTCTCAATGTCCTGCTGACGAGAATCCAACAAACTGTACATTCTACAACTCCCCTGTCTTCTGTTTCTGTTTCCCTCAAGCTGTGTGCATCTCTCTCCTCCTCCTCTCTGTCTCTCTCTCTGTCAAGTCTTCTCCTCCTCTCTCTCCTGCTCTTCTCTGTCTCTCTGTCTAGTCTTCTCCTCCTCTCTGTCTAGTCTTCTCCTCCTATCTCCCCTCCTCTCTGTCTCCCTCTCTATCTAGTCTTCTCCTCCTCTCTCTCCTCCTCTCTGTCTAGTCTTCTCCTCCTATCTCCCCTCCTCTCCTCTCCTCTCCGTTTCCGTTTCCGGTGAATGTGAGCGTGAGTGGTGGTGTTGCGAGTGGCGCGGAGATTGAATTGTTTGCTATCCTTTCCACTGT
>JBBPCS010004785.1:0-11024 GCA_037974645.1 Hollardia meadi | reverse complement strand
TCACTCACACTCAACCAGAAGGTGAGGAGGAGAGGAGAGGAGAGGAGAGGAGAGGAGAGGAGAGGAGAGGAGAGGAGGCTGTGGCGTTGTTGTAATTCAGTGCAGGTCACTATTGATTGACTACACATGCCTCACACTCTCCAAGCTCATAAAGCCCCATGTTTACTTAGCATGCACACTTCACTACATACAGACTTGTGTGTGTGTTCTTGTCAATACAAGTTGTGAGCCTGTTCAGTCCAGGTGATATAAAACTTGCAAATAAAAGCAGTGAATGTTTGTCCTGGTTTAAGCTGGACTGATCAATGTCAGTCTTATGAGTATTTGACGAACAAAGTCAGTGAGTTCCTGTTTGGCAAGCTGTGTACCTGCCTGTTCTCCAGAAGCACCGGAGCCACAGTAAAGAATATGCCTGTATGTGTGTGCGTGTGTTGGCTTTGAGCTATGCATTAGTACTTTGTGTAGGAAAGCTTTACCTTTCGGACATTAACCCAGTAGCCTATAATACGGTCTGTGGCCTCAGGATCTTTTTGAGTCCATTGCAGGTTGTAGGAATAGTTGTTTCCTTTTTGGATTCGGACTGGGTTAGGTGTGTCAAAGTAGAACTCAGCATTGTAGGGTTGTGCTGGAAAGTGAGGAGTAGAGAGACAGAAAAAGGCGTCACTGATAATTTACACTGAAATAGGTCATGTTGAATATGAATATAAAATGCTATAAAATGGATGGAAGGATAGTTGATAGGTAGATATAAATTATTTTCCACAAATGGATAACGAAGCATTGTCTCCTGTCTGCTCACTCACCAGAGACATTAAATGTGCATGTTGATGTTCCTGCACTATTGCTGACTCGGCACTCATAGGAGCCGTTGTTTGTGGGTTCCAGTTTGAACTTCAGCTCCGGTGTCTCCTTCAGGTCTGGCATGGGCATACGGATGAGGCCGCCATTACGAAACCAGCGGATGTCTGTTAGGCGAGGCGGGTTTGACCGCAGGACCGTACACCTCAGGGTCACCATCTGATAGTTCCTAGATCGTACATCCTGGAACACTGGGTCCAGAATGGGAGGATCTGCGGGGATGAAAGAACTGTCAGTTTGAGTCCATTCGCAGTAAAGCATTTGTCAAATAAGGAGACATTGTTTAACCTGCTAAGAAGCAGAGGCAAAATCATGTCATAGGAATGCACAGTATGTACATATTGTCCATTAATTAAATCTACTATTACTGCAGCCAATAAGGTAAAGGCAGTACTGATGTGATTTGAGAAGTATATAAGTTGCCTACAACCCCCCTACCATGCTTCTCAATCCCTCTGAATTGATTGAACATCAACAGAAAATTAATGTAAATAAATGATTCACAATAATAACATTAAAATCAACAACATTATTGTGGCACCCAAAGAACTCCTAATTTTATGATCTGTATAAATAAGTCATCTAAATTATTTAAACCCTCATTTTCAAATTATGTAAGCATATTGATGAGGTGAATCATGTAAAAACCCATCATCCATAATCGTTTTTCATTTTAAAAAACATTTCCATCTTAAAGGAGGAGATGGACATAAACTGAAGTGTTTGAAAAGCAAAAGATGTGGACAATGCAAAATGGGCTGCGGTGGTATTCAGACATTATCATCATTCATGTCTAATTTTCTCTGCCCATAGTCATCTTTTAGTTCTCTGCTGTGTACATTTCCTCACAGCATCAGAAAACATTAGTTTTGACAAATTATTGGACAAAGAGAGACTGTTATTGCCATATGGTATCAGGCATTTGAGCCACAATCCCATCCCTGCTGCTAAACTACCCTAAACAGCTGTAATTAACCTGTCAGTAGCGATGTGTGGCTCTGCGGTTAATGACTGACTAGCTGCTGTTGCCCTGGGGTCAGCCAAGATACAACACAGCAAATGACATCGCCACAAATCACCAGCCAGCTAGTTCACCCCTGGCTAATGGCGGTATTGTCGTACTAACGGTTATGAGATCTGGTGTTCGGGCCCCCAGAGGTGAGGCAGCATGACTAGACTCCCATATGAATCAAGTTTATCAGACGCAGATGTGTAATTATAGTCTAATCTAGGTTATGCTTGTAATTTAGACAGATAGGGACAAATGAGCTGCACCAAGGAGGAGAGACGGAGACGGAGACGGACAAAAAGATAATGTAAGAATCATCAGGGACTGAAAAAGAGAGATGCTCTTATAGTGCTGGATACAATGTGCAGATCTCCAGTGAGAATTACGTACCCGTCTCAGGAGTAATGAAAATAATAATAGAAAAGCATTCAACAAGGATCTCCCATAATTACAGTGGGCTGATTCAATGACAATTACAGTGGGATTTTTACAAACATTTTGATGTTTAAACAGCTGATAGGGGAGGTGTCTGTGGAATCATGGCCAATGAACATAGTCTACCCAGTGTTGATGACTGCAAACATACACTTAAAACCCCCCTTAGCTTACTTTTTTTTATGAAAACATTTTTCTGCAGTGCATTTTGTTAATTATTTATTTTACATTATTTTTTATTTATTGGCTTCATATATCATGTTTATTTCATATTAGAAGCAAATTCTTTTACTGTTTGCATTTGTGTCATCTCATTTTTTGTCAGTCATCATGAAAGCATTTTTAACTGCACTAACCTGTATAAAAGGTGTATAAAAGGTTCAAATGGTGAATAACATATTGTCATTTTCATTTTTAAGAGACAACAACAGCACTCCATGGCTTCCACATTTTTGTTAAAGCTAATTAAAAGTACAATCCATAACATACAATACCTAGTTGACACTGTCAAGATGAAATTGTAAAATCCTAAAGCTCCCAAGGAAATATCTCCTTTCTGCGAATAAAGCTCGTACTCATTATTTTTTACTCTAGGCACAGGTATACACAGCCAAACCAAATCCACCGTTTACTATTCTGTGCTTACACTCTAGTCAGAGGAACATGAGTGAGCACCTGCATGCTAAAAAGACTGGAAACCATCATAACATTTAACTTCTCAGCTGTGCATTGCCTGTTTGTTTTTAATCTAGTCCCCCAGCATGTAGATGCAACATACCATACTGTATACAGCTTCCACTTTCTTACTTATACAAATTAACATTTAGTGCGGGGTATCTTTTGACCTTTTGAAATGTCTGTTTTACCTACACCTCCTGCAGTCACAGCAGCACCGAGCAGTCAAAGGTCATACTGTAATCCTATGCACTGATTAGTGTATAGTCACATACCCTGCTCCTGCTTATAGATACACATATGCATACTGATGGCTGTCTGACTTTGGAAACAGGTGGCAAGGGTAAAGAAAAAGCAGACAAACTGTGTAACGATAGAAGTACAAGTGGAGGGAGGCTGCGAGCTGGTTTGTTTTTGCATTTGTTTTTACATTTCTTTGCTACTCATTCAGGACTCACAACCACACAATGCAAAGCTTCATAGTCAGAAGGGCATAATCCATGTAAACACACCATTCCTATCTGTCTCTTATTGAATGTAAAATGGATTCCATCCATTGGGAATGCAACACTGACCAAGCCAAACATTTGCATTACACAAAGAGAAAATCAATTTACATGAGACTGAGAGAGGGAGGAGGTGAGTGCGGGGATTGAGGTGGCATGAAGGGAGAGAGAGAAACAGCTCTTAAAGGAGGAGACAATGAAGAAGACAAATGACAGGGAAAGTGTGGTGTGAAAGTGAGAGAAGTCAATGATCGAGTATGGGAGGTCGGGAGAGAACGAGAGAATGCAGGATGCAGAGAGGGAACGACAAGACAGAGAGAGGTCCTCTCTCATGGCCAGCAGTTAGCTGATTGATGATGATGAGAATGGCAATGAGGAAGAAAAGCTACCTGTCTCGGAGGGAAAGTAGGGGAAGTACAGAAGGGATACAAGGCGGATAAAGGAAGTGGGAGAGGCAAGAGTGGCAAGAATCTATGTATCCACTAAATTATCTTTTCCTCACTCCAATCAACAGTGCTAAATAGAAGAAGAGAGGAAGGATCTATTTTTCCACTCTTTTTTGGCTGTATGTCTCCTCTTTTATGGTGTTTCTCCTGGTATACCCTAGTTCTCTTTTACTGTTTTAAATACTTTCTAACTCCCCAATCACTCAAATATTTTTCTCAGCACATCGCCCTGCCCTCCTCCCTTTCTCTAACACCCCTAACCTTGTTTTCCTGTTTCAAGCTCTCTCTCTCTCTCTCTCTCTCTCTCTCTCTCTCTCTCTCTCTCTCTCTCTCTCTCTCTCTCTCTCTCTCTCTCTCCTGTTCATGCATCTGTGTCATCTCTCTGTTCCCTTCTCCGTCCAGAGTGGGGTGGCCACCTGGTCCATTAATCAGACTTGGTCAGTGTGGACAGCAGAGCTCACAGAGTGTTGCCCTTCCATCCCTTGCATTAGCAAGCCATCCTTCTCGAGGAGAGGAGAGGAGAGGGGAGGAGAGGAGAGGAGAGGGGAGGATTTTGGGTTCAAGAAGGACACATTTCCTACACTAAATTGCTTGGTAAATACATACCTCTGCCTCTTTCATTTCATTTCCATTTCCTCATTTTTAACCGTTTTGCCTTGACATGTTTTATTTGCACTGTATTACTGTATCGTTATTTTCCACATGTTTTGTATCTTGTACCATTTCATATTTAATATTACCCTTTTAACTTGAACTTGTACACAGGGCACACTGGGAATGTGCTGAAAAGGCTGATATGAATATTGAACTCCTGTTAACATAAATCTACTGAATTAAATCAAGCCCTTATACCAGTGCAATGATACACAGCTGTGCAAGCTTCAACCAACATAGCACATGAGTGACTTATTAAGTTATTAACAGTCCAGTTAACATCCAACTGATGAAGCTTCTTGAATGAGTGCTGAATAACTTTAATACTTAGACTCCTCAATGGTTCATAAGCTCAGACTCAACCAATTACCCTATGTAAGGATTACTCTCTGTAAGTTATGATGTTTGATTTTACCCATCATTTCATTGTGCTACATGAATAACAACACTGTCACTCACAGAAGGAAATCAATCAGGGAAATGTAGAAATGCATATGTATTACTGCTGATGAGGACAACTTCTACAGCTGCATATTGTGTGCTGATTTTGCCCACTGAATGTGCCAATATTTTAGATGTAACCTCCGACTTCCCTTCTTAAACTGTTTTCCTGGAAGCAAAATGGGATTTTGTTATAAAATACAAGGTCAGAAAGTTGGAAAGTGCTCAAAACCAGCAACTGCACAGCTGACAAATAATTTTGTATGACTTGATTAGATAAATGTGGATACCTAAAGGATGTATAAATTACTTCATAGCTTCCAGGAAAATGTAAATTAAAGCTGTATTTCACTCTCTCCACCTGCTCAGTTACAGAGAAGAGAATAGTCTGAAGTGCCTCTGCTCGGTAGCCTACCGTGAGCACCGGCACAATTCAAGCATCGCAGAAGTAGGTAAAAGTAGGTAACCTCATGGGAGGGGAGAAAGTATTGAAATTATGTGTTACTTTAGCAAGACAGATCCTATGCCTTTCTCAAAGCGCATCCTCTGGGAGTTTTATAATAATAGACCCCACTGGAGTGCTCACAAAGGGGAAGGGGTGGGTTTAGTGAAAAACAGCCTTGAAGCTGTGGAGGAATGTTCCTTTTACCCTCCCTTGTTATGCTCTTACATTACCATACATTCCTTATCCGTCTTTAGTGTACATAGTTTTGAGCAATGTGTGAATATTATACCATTACTGAGGGTGGAGGAAAAGAAAGGTTTAGTATCCCCTCTACTTTTTATACTTTCATTAAAAAAAATGATGCCAACCAAACATTGTCTCTGTGCTGGTCCTGCAGTACCAGTATTACTGTCAATATGCTCTCTCTGTCATAATCTTTACACTTTACGACTTAATTTTAAACATTGCTACTGCATGAATTCAAGTTCTAAAGTTCCATATTTCTATTGTATGTGTTTGTTGTTTGATTTTCATTTATAATGCATTTGTCTCTCTGCTGACGTTACTACTACTACACTGTTTGCTGCTACCGTTGCCAAGGGATCATTAAAGTTTCATATTATCCTGTCTGATGTTATTAGTAGACAAGATGCAGCAGTAATAGTATTTGAAAGCAGTCCTAACACATCTGGATTTATTACACCAAACTAAACTGCAACAGAAGGCACAAGTACTCTCAACAAGAGCACCTCTGCTGCTTGATCTAAACAATGCTGTTGTATGTAATTGAGGTCTTGGATGAACATAATCTGCTTGACACTTACACTGCACATTGAGCTGGACCTGTGCCTCTCTGCGTTTGATATTAAGCCCGTTGTATGGAGCAGACTGGCACCGGTATAGCCCCATCATGTCGCGGCTGACGTTCCTTAGCCTCAAGCGGCCATCAGGCGTCTCCACTGTGGTCTTTCCTGCTGGCATCAACAGGTCCTTTTCTGCCCGTGACCAGAGTATAGGTGGACGTGGTTT
Organism: Hollardia meadi; assembly: GCA_037974645.1. Lineage (NCBI taxonomy): Eukaryota > Metazoa > Chordata > Actinopteri > Tetraodontiformes > Triacanthodidae > Hollardia > Hollardia meadi. The sequence goes on along the minus strand of JBBPCS010004785.1, from coordinate 4,526 downwards.
ACCATCTACCACCAAGCACACCAGCTCAGCATTACCTCCCTCTCGCACACTGACCACCTGTCCTCCTGGTGGAACCGACAGCACTGGAGGAGAGACTGGAGGGGAGGCAAGGGCAGAGAAACAGGGCAAGGTTAAAGTTTTATTGTCTCATTACATAAACTTAAACAAACATAAATAATGTATTTGAGAAATATGACTTTTCTTTTACCATGATACAAACTGCTGCAATGAAGGAAAACAATTGTCATACATTTTTTATAACAATAGTACTGTAGTTTCACAAAAAAAGCCAAAGGAAAATCTGATATATTGTAGCTTATAAATATCTTTTTTTTAAATAACAGATAGATCTTAGATTAAATTTATAAATATAATACAATTTCAGAATATTAAAAATACATTTGTATGGAAGCTAAAGTAAAAACCTGAATGAATAAACAGGACACGTGCAATGAAGTGAAAAGAAAGGCTTTCATTATATAACAAGTAAGGAGGTGGATATGACTTAAAAATTACAGATGGTGTGAACAAAGACAAATAGATAACAGAGACAGACAGAGAATAAAAAGGTATGATAGTGACATTTGCAAGGCTTATTCTGTTCGACAATCACACAGTTTTAATGCAACATACTGTACATAGGAACATTAGAAAAGATTACTCCCAGACACACAGACACATACACCACTATAATTCTTAGATTCTCTGTGTAGCATTGACTGGGCAACAAGTGGGTGAGGTGCATACAGAGTATACTCTACATATAAGGTTGTCAAAAGTCAAACTACCCTGTGAATATGGGAACAAAAAAGCATATTTAATTTGCAATCATCTGTTTAAATTCAAAATGGTAGTGGTTCAAAAAATGCACTTCTAACTCTAAACATGCCCTGTTGCTCTTTAAGCTGCTCTATTTGCTGATGGAGAAAGTAGGGGTGGAGCCGAATCTGAATACCATATTTGGCTGAAACACAAATGAAGGGATATTGCAGAATATTTATTTTGTACAAATATTTTTAAAATGATTTATGTTCGGGAGAAGCCCTGTGATGAACTGGCGACCTGTCCAGGGTGTACCCCGCCTCTCGCCCAATGACAGCTGGGATAGGCTCCAGCACCCCCCGCGACTCTGCATAGGATAAGCGGTGATAGATAATGGATGGATGGATGGATGGATGGATGGATGGATGGATGGATGTTCGGGAGAACGAAACAAAATGTGGGTCTTTTGCTCCGCCTGCTTGTGCTAATATGACAGGAAGACAAGAAGAGAGTGGAGGGGAGAGACAGCACAGACCGAAAAAGAGCAGCGCAGCCGGAGTAAAATATGGGCAAAACGTAGTCCTTGCATTAAATTATAGTACAGTGGAGTACTCTGATACTTGGGGGGAACATTCATTAAGTGCATATTAGTGAAATTTACAGGCGTTAATAGAGCCGAAAATTTGGTTTGGAGGTGAGAAGAGTGGTGCTGAATGGTACAGGGCATTCTCAAAAGAGAGCAAGAATCGACTTCTCCCGGGAAGGCAAGAAAGATCTCTGCTCCCCGACTACGGTCTGGAAACTCAGCAGGAAAGACTAACGGCAGGAATAGTTTTTTTTTGTTTTTGTTGCTCAATGTAATTTCCGCCGCTGTTAGATTGCGTTACTCCACCACATGTGTGTCTGCTTTGTGGGTGCAGCAACTGGAGAGAAAATAATGTATTTAGTCAGATTATTTCATCAAAAGGAAACGTGTTGTGAATTTTGGAAATGATTATATATATTTTTTTTTTCAATACATTTTGACTTTTCAACGCTCTGGAGCTCTGGACTTAATCAGTAGAAAAATCCTACTAGTTGTGAAAAAATCACATCTGGAATCTAATTCTACAAATAGTATAATAGTGATAATATTAGTGTAGCCTGATCTATAGCTGTAACTGTGCAGAAATATCAGGTTTACACAAAATAAATAGATATGAAAATGAGGTGGTAAGATAAGATATTACCTGATACCGTATCCATCTCCGCTCTTTTCTCCTTGTGCTGAATCTACAAACGGTTCTTCATTGAACTAGTTGTTCTATGATGTGCAAGTTTAATGCAACATAGCTTCCACTGCAGACTCACTTTCATTTTTATATATGGGCTATATTTTTTTGTTAAGAAATGTGATTACTTGATGTGTTGAACAAATACTGCCATCCAAAATGAGTACTCGAGTATTTAAGTTTCCAGCTCATGCCCATCCCTAGTATCCACCAAAGTATCAACAACATAGCCATGTCCTCCAAGTCATTCTTCGACATCACCTTAGCTTCTTTTAATGCAACAACAAAAACAGGATTAGTAAGCCCATTTACACTTTTATTAGAATATAAATACAAATAATGTTGCTGCCTCATCAATTGCAAATAAATACTGGCCTCTTTCCACATCCCTAGGAGAAAGCTATCATGTGTCATCCTTATACTGTATATTGCAAGGATTAAAGCAAGGGAAATTTGTGAGCCTGAAAAGTTGTCCATGAGGAAATGTGCACAATGTATTGAATTAAATATTTTAAGAATTTAAAACTGCTCAACGCCTAAAATCAGGCATGATGCTTGAGATTAAGTCCCAATATTGAATAAAGTCTGCATGTGCTGTTAAGAGAGTGCAATACTGTTAGAAGGAAGAGTGTGAAGAGAGGAGACATTGGGGGAAAATTGTGTTAAAGATATCACCAAAATGAAAGACAGAGCAGTTAATCAATGAATGGCTGAAATAATGAGGAAAGTAACTTTTTGTTTTCCTGTTTTTGTTGTTGTTGTTGTTAAGCATCTGACAAACCTCAAACCAGTAGGCCCCTTTTTTATATTGGCATATTATTTGCCACCAAATACACAGGTGATGCTACTGCTCAGTAGTAACACGCATGCATGTATTTGCAGCACTTTGGGATTTGTTATTGCTTGTTTTTAAATACAGAAAACTAGATTGGCCAATCGGAGGACTTTTTTTCCTTTTGATAGCGTGCGTTAGCTATTTCACTGACAGACGCTTTGAAAGTCGAATGAATGAAACTGTGTCTCAGTCTGACAGAGATGGGACATAAAAAGTAAAAGAAAACCTCACCGCTGTTCTGAGAGATGTTGACATCCACGCGGAGCTCCTGCACCCTGCTCCCTGGGAAGTTCGCCACGCAACTGTAGGTAGCCAAGTCTCTAAACTTCATGTCCACAATCTCCAAGCTGCTGGTGCCGGGTGCCATTTCTGGGTCACTGCGTAGCAGGATCAGGCTGTCCGAGTTGAAGACAGCTGCACCGTTTTTGTACCAGGTGTAGTTGACCTTGTCCTGTGGGGTGGCATCAACGTGACATGACAGCTTGAGGTCCCGACCCATTTGGATGGTCTCACTGTCCTTGTTGGAGTCTGGTGTAATCTGGAAGGTCAGGTTGGTCATCGCTGTGTGTGGCGGCAGCAGGGTGAAGAGAAAGAGAGAAGAAAGGGTTAAACAGATCACAATGAAAAGCACTATTTTGTTATATGTATAACATACTTAAACCTAATCTCTCTACTGTTTCACTGCAAATGATATTTATAGATGCGAGCACCTCATGGAACTAGTTTGTGATTTACTCACAAATTCATGTTCAGCAGGTTCTGCAAGTGGAGCTGTTGAATAATTTGTATATAGTGAGGTGAAGATATTACTATGAACCTTCTTAATACAGAAATGAACTGGTAACTCTTGTGCCAGTGAGAAGACTTGATGTGAGGTCAATTAGGAATGAATGGTTCTTATTATTACACATGTTTATCAATCTATTACCTGCTACAATACCCCTTATTTTGAAATCCTACCTTGTAAGCACATATTTATGTCTATGAAATTAAAATTTGACAAAACAGATTTAAAAGAACTTTTAGGAATGACATCAAAAACACACAATTAGCGTGGAATTAGCGTGGAAAAGGAATAAAAATAAATATAAAATGGATGGAGGAGAGGGAAGACGGCTAATGCAGAGCAGTAGATGAATTTGTGAAGTAGTGGGTGAGGTATAAAGAGGGAGTAGGATGACTAAAAGGTAAAGGAAATTGAAGAAGAAAGAAATAGAGCGAGGAAAAAGGAAGTAGCAAATTGTGAAGGAGGGAGAGACAAAAGGAGCAAGATGGAGAATAAAATAACAGGGGCATAAAGAGGAGGAGGAGGGGGGAGGGGTTAAAAACAAGGACGGAGACTAACTCTTACACTGTCACATTTAATTTTCACTTTCAAAGGCTACGTTTCCCCAACAGATTTCCATGTTGAATACAAAACAGCTCTCTGTTTCCCCACTGAGGGGAGAGACAGGCGGTGAGGAGAGGAGAGCTTGATTTGATCCTTTCAAGCTTGTTAACAAGACGCTTCAGCGGAGTCATGGATGTGAAGCAGTGACCATATGGTCAACACAATCCTGCAACTTTACCTGGTTAGTGTGGAGACAATGTTTGTGTGTGTGTGTGTGTGTGTGTGTGTGTGTGTGTGTGTGTGTGTGTGTGTGTGTGTGTGTGTGTGT
>JBBPCS010004784.1:0-11025 GCA_037974645.1 Hollardia meadi | reverse complement strand
AACGGGGACATTTCCGGGGACAGCTCCAGCCAGGGACAGGCCACCAAAAACGGGGACTGTCCCCGGAAAACGGGGACGTCTGGTCACCCTAGTTTTAGGTGAAGATTGGAATCCATTTTAACTTTGGGTGATTAGACAGGCATTTGGTTTCATTCTCTGAAGTGCAAATTTGTGCTGCTGCCTAATGGCAAAACATCTTTTTCGCACTGACCTTTGAGGGAATGGAAAGAACCAGATAGTCCAAAATGGAGAAAGTTACATATCATATGAACAATGTCTTCCCATCCAACTTTACATAAATATTTATATTTGATCTGAATATTCTGCTCTATGAGAAGCCACAACCAATCATAACCAAATAATATCCAAGCTTCCAGCACCACATCTATTTCCCAAGGCCATACAATGAATCTCATTGTAGTCAAGCTGGATGGTTGAGTGTAAAACAAATTCGAATTAACAAAGTACTTCTTTTCTTATTGCTTAACAAACATGTTAGTGACCAAATTGGCGCCTCTTTATATTTATATACTCAGATCCTTTACTTAAACCTACAGAGAGAGTAATTGCATAAACACTGGCAACGTGCTTAAAGTGCATAAGCTTAGACAAACTTCTACTAGCTGTAGCCTGTAGCCCAAACTGAAGCCTACTCTGTCTCTACACTACGAGTGAGCCAGTGCGGGAAAGTCACCACCGACATCAGTTTAAAAACTCTGGTAAACTGCGAAATACAGAGATTTATCTGGCAGTGATCAGCTTAATCACCATTGTGTGAACTCCTTTGGCAAGAGCTTGAAGGTAACAGACTCGTTAACTTATATGAAAAAAGTCCCGCATTCCATTTTTAAGTAAAATTAGAAATACAGTACCTCAGTGTAGAGTCTTTGTTCCAAGTAAAAGTCAAGCATTGAAGTTAGCATCAAAATATACTGAAAGCACCAAAAGTTAAAGTACCCTATAAGCAGAGTTAGAGTGTATCATATTCAGGCCCAACTGAAAAGGCCTTCCCCAAATCTGCTTTGCTCATATCAAAGCTCATATCAAAGCATTATACATCATCCTTTCTCACAGGTGGTCCTTCACGGACGCTAGCTAGTTCTCGGCTAGTAATGGTAGCTGGCTATCATTCACCTCTTCAGCCTGGCTGGGAGCAGCTTTCTGAGCTGATCGGTCTAAAGCCCTCGCCAGCTCCATCTTTTTCTTCTACTTACTTTTTCTGGCATTTCAATTTATGTGCAGGTCCTGGCATAGCAAGGAACATTAGCTAGTAGTTAGTTTACATCAGTAAATTTCTCGGGTTGTGTGGCCAGCCATATTGACAATACATAAAATGACTTAGACCATTGTCAGGAGTGGGGATTCTTATTATGAAAAAGGCTACATTTTACTAAAACAAGAAAATAAAAGATATTTTTTGTTGTTTTAATAAGTAATGGTGAGTACTTTGGTTCAAAATAAGATTTGGTTATCACTGCTTATATTAGGATGAACATGAGTATTTCTGCCTCCATGGGCCCCCCAGCAGCTGGACCCCTGAAAGCTTTCCCCGGATTATATTATTGTTTTATAATTATTGATGCATTAATGTGTCCATCACCTTAAAGTTGCAGCTGGTAAAGGTGGGACTAATCTGACTAATCTGAATTATTTAATATGTTACTTAGTAGCTTTTGAATTTCTCCCTGGGATCAATAAACTCTCCCCTTAACCTGTAATAACATATGTAATTTATTTGGTGATTATACTTTTTATTAATCTGAATCTGCTGCAAAATAAAGAGTTACCTAAGTTGTCAAACAAACACATAGTAACAAATATAATATTTCCCTCTGAAATGTAGTGTGGAAGAAAGTATAAAGCAGCAGGAAATGGAATTACTCAAATAAAGTACCTCAAAACTTTACTTAAGTACAGAACTTGAGTAAATGTATTTAGTTACATTCCACCACTGCAAATCACAGTCAAAAATTATTCATATGACTGTATCCTGATCTGCTACTGCTGTAAGGTTATAGTACATACGTATTTCCTCCTAAAACCTCATTGTTGTTTTTATATTTGTGTTTGTGTATTTATTAAAAAAAGGAAATACTTCTTATTTAGTGAACTTTACAGGTGTCGGTAGGCACATGTTGTATATCGGTAGGCTCATGTAGACCAGTTGTTTCCCACAGTCTTTATGCTAGGCTAGGCTAACCATGTCCTGACCCAACTTAAACGCAACAAGCAAATTAAACTATTCCTTTAAAGGATAAAGTCAGGGAACAAAGTGTTTGTCACATTTTTGATCTGAAACTAAGATAAAAGCAACATAATACATGAATGTGCAGTCTGTAAGTCAGTGGTGGTTGCAGTGCTGAATGTGTGTGTGGTGTTGTGAAGACAAAATAAAAGAGAAAAACCAAACCCAAGAAGATTTAGCCAGCCTAAATAACCTATAGGCCCAGCCTGCCCAGGTGCAAGACGTCAGGTTAGATGTGCAGTCTGTAAGTCAGTGGTGGTTGCAGTGCTGAATGTGTGTGTGGTGTTGTGAAGACAAAATAAAAGAGAAAAACCAAACCCAAGAAGATTTAGCCAGCCTAAATAACCTATAGGCCCAGCCTGCCCAGGTGCAAGACGTCAGGTTAGATGGCTCCACCCACCTCTACCTGCAAAGTGAAAAACCACAGCACGAGTTCAACAAACCCAGGATATCTCTCCGTTATCCGTTCACAAGGCCTAACAATTGCAGTCGCGCTAAGCGGTCGAACATGGTTATCAACTCAATAAGTTGCCCCAGGATTTCCCGATGTATCCATGAGCGCGTTCACATGAAGGAGGCGGTGTTTGCTACATATGACCAATCTGGACGAAAGCCTGGACAAGTCTGCTTACAATCCAATACTACAATATTAGACAAACACAAAGAAGTTAAATAATCCAGGCTTAAAGCAACACAGTTGCAGCTGCCAAACGCAGGAAGGACAGCTTGCAAAAACATCTCCGACTGTGTGAATACAGAAATAATAGGCTCATAATGTCACTCCCACCATTAGTAGATGTGACTATAATTACATTTGTGTATTCCATTAATGTGTTGCTTAGATGTATTCTTATGGCGTGTCAAAGAGAGATGTAATCCAAAATGGTACTTTCATATCTTGTATGTACAACATATGAGAAGGCTTTAGTGCTTCAATTAGTCCCTGTTGTAGGATGATATCAGTTTACAAAAGCACAATGAAATGGCTTTGACAGAAAGAAAATGAAGAAAGGAGGGGCCCTCCTACACAGAAATATTCCTCTCACGATCCAGTGTTAAATCCTCTTCCCCAGATGTGCATATATGCTGTATACCTGCCTGCGTATACACATCACCACACAACCTGTCGAATTTGTAGTTTTGAAAGACACTAAAAAAAACATTGTTTAGCATCGCTAAACCTAAAGTCTGGAATTCTGGAAGCAGGGAGAAACTGCCAACTGAAGAAACTGAGGTCGTTTTCACTGGAGGTTCTGTTTCTTTCTTGGCACTGGTGTAACTACAGAACTAGCTAGCACCTTGAACATTACAGTTCTAAAGTAACTCTCATGCTATACATTAAACATTTCGTAAAATACTAAATATTCAATGCAGAGATCAAAGTTTCATTTTGTGCAGTTAAAGCTATATGATAATGCTTCCCTCAGCAGAAGTTGTAGCAACTCGGTCTTAAAGTTTAATGTCTAAATTCAGGCCTGAATACAGTTTAGGTCATCTTTGAAAATAGAAATACATGCTGATCTTGTTTGCTTAGACAAAACTCATTTTCAGGATTGATAGTCAGGAATGTGTACAGCGATATGTGTGTGTCGCAAACACACACAGACAGGCTGTGAATGTGGTGTGTGTGTGTTTTGCCAGGAGTTCTAGGGTGTGAGAATGTCCTTTAAACAGCAAATTTTGAGACTAAATTGTTACATACACAGTGTCTGCACAGCTACACATTTAACAGTGCTTTTGTTTCTCTGTGTGTGTGTGTGTGTGTGTGTGTGTGTGTGTGTGTGTGTGTGTGTGTGTGTGTGTGTGTGTGTGTGTGTGTGCACGAGCAGTGAGGAATGTTAACAGCGTCCAGATGTGGGGAGGTGAGAGACGGATGCATGCCGCTTAATGGTGACTCACTGGAATTTGACACAGACGCACCATTTCAATTTAAAAGATCTGTCATTTCCTCACTCTGGAGTGAGTCACAATGCTCAGACTATCTCTGACTTCCATTTCAAATCTGGGATTTTTTATAATAATATTTTCACCCCCTTACATGTAACATGTCTTAGATGTGTCTCTGCTAAATAAGACTGCGAGGAAAGCTGCTGCTCCTGGGACCTCATTGGAATTAAACCCGGCATTGCTGTTGGACAAACTCAGTAAACCTTGATCTTCTTGTTGCTAAATGTATCAAATCCTAAACCCTTCCGCCCTAACCAGCACTGACCCTAACCCAACTGTACTATTTAGACTCTCCATTCAGGCTCTCCTGCCACAATGCATATTTGTGGACAGTCGGATCAAAATGTTGAATTACAATTCTGAAGCTGAGGAGGTTAAGGGGTTACTGAGCCCTATGGCCTAATGGCAAAGAGCTACACCTGCTGAACAGGTGCTCACATGACAAGTGAATTACTTCAGCTTGTGTTTCACAGCACTTTTTTGTAAGTGGCCATTTGACCAACATAAATGAAATGTAACATAAAGCATGTATTTGACATAGCATTGGAATCAGCTTTATGGCAAAACTTCTCTGTCTTTTTAATCCTTATTCACAGAGATTTCAGTTTGTGATTAAATGCTTACAAATGAAGCGTTTGGAACATTGACAGAAATAAAAATGGATGACGTGTCTCCACTTTCTCCCATTGTCCAAAAGTGAAGCCAAAATATCCGGGATACAGAGCGCTGCCATCTTGTGCTGGTGACGTAGTTCGGAGCAAGAGTCTGCACAGTAGCGACTGGGAAGCGGAGCTGCGGTATCGAGTTCCTGCCCATACACTGGCCCGCCCAATCACGAGCAGTGCTCAGCTGTCAATCATGACGTTTCACCCCGTTTTTATAGCATTAAATAACTAATTAAAACCAAACTGGAAAGAAAAACAAACACTTGAACATACATCACTGTGATAAGAACTACCTAAAATGACAGAAAATGGAAAAACTAATTTGACGTGCTCTTTAAGTTTTTAGTTTGGCCCATGTCCTACCTGAAATCGTTGACGAGGAGGAGTTTATGACCTATACTGCAGCCCACCAGCAGGGGGCGATCAAATCAAGGTGTTTTGGCTTCACTTTTAGTGAGCTCTCATGTCGTCCATCTTCATATACAGTCAGTGGTTTGAAAATACAGTATACACAGTCAAACACTACAGTCACAACTGGTCTCATGACTCATGGCTCAAGCTTCAACACTGATGCAGTCCAGGTTCAATGTTCTCGCTTATGTAACAGATGTATTTAATTAGCGTGACTTATGTGATTAAAGTACAACTCATAATATCCACCAAACTCCTTCACCACAAAACAGCTCAAACTCAAGGAAACACACTGGGAAACCGGCCCAGTATCACCAGGAATTGTGTATTTCATCCAATGCTAATGTTCAGTGCAACTGTACTGCACTTTATGTAGTGTAGCACGATGGCTTTTAAAGTGGGGTCTGGGGATCCCAAGGGGTCCTTGAGACGGTTTCAGGGAGTCCCCAGCAAAAAGGGGAATAATTTATTTTTGCTATAATTCCATCCATAAGTAACATGCTGACAGCATGTTTGACTATTTTGGTAGTGGGTTTCAAACACTTTCTGTAATAAAATCCAAAAGCAGAATCCTTATAAGATGGGGGACCCTGGACATAATCTTATGAAATGGGGATCTGTGGTCTAATTTGTGTCACTTTAGGGGTCGCTGACTCAAAAAAGTTGGACAGCCACTGGTCCAGCAGGTGGAATATATGGTGTGGAGATTGAAATGGTGGATGGATGTGAACTGATCTGACTCTCATGCAGGAGACTGGAGTTTGAATCTTGTCACAGTCCAACAGTTAATGTTCACCTTAATATTTGGTACAGTAACATTTTTTTCCACTACAATCCTAATTGTAAATCCTAATTAACGTGCTATGTATCTAGTTGTCCTTTTCCTTAAAAAAGACATACAGAGCTTTAATTTAAAGGATTACATTGCTTGTAAGGAATAAAACATTAATGGGAACAAATTTCAAAACACCACCCGGGATGGGTGTCAGGATGGCCATGGCCCTGACAGAAGAATGTACATTGTCCACTAAAAACCATCACCAACCATTATTTGCATTAGAAATGGCAAAGAAATAGTAAAGTGAAGAAAAAAACTTGAAAACTTGGAAGAATTGGTGAATGGAGAGCTGTGGACAATGAAAACTGCACCTTTTACAGGGGGAGTGAGTGGGGATCAAAGTTAGCCAAAATGTTTCAACCATGTATCTATTAAGGGAAGGAAGGCTGGTCCCCGTTCATTCCTATGAAAGCTGCTCAGTGGTGCATGAAGCCAAAAATGTTTGACTTCCACTGTATTAAATTTCCCAGATCTTAGCTTCCAGAGCCTGGCACTGGTCTCAACCCAACAGCAAAAACACCTATTGTAGATGCCCACACTGGCTTATACATGTAGTGTGTGCTGCCAATAGGAACTGGCAGCACACACAGTTTTCAGCATAAACTGACCCAAGACATTCTTAGTCCTTGCCAAATATGGCAGCCATATGCGGACCAAAGCCAGTTCACATTTGGTTCTCTGGTTCTGTTGCACAGCCGAACCAACACAAACATCAGCTGGGCACTCGGTCTTCTTTGAAAACAAGATAAACTGATTTATGAAATTATACTTGCACAGGACAGATTTTGTTTTTCATTTGCTGATTGATTTCATACACTTCTTAAAAGTAATATGTCCCTTGAACACTTATTGTCAGCAAGCACGAATTTGGGGATTTCCTGGTTATAATGGCCTAAATTTGGTTGGAAAGTGAATGTTTAAAAAGTGAAAGTCACTGTATGAATCCGAGTCTAAATATATGTTTTAAAATCTAATAATGGCAATTATTCTGAAACAGTTTTATACATAATATATATATAATACATGTCTAAAATCTTGCAACTGAATTAAAATTTTAACCTTGACGTCCCTTTCTAACCTGCAAATCACCGAACCTAAACTACGCTAGCTAGCGGGCCTGGAGTGGCTCGTGGAGAAATGGGAAGATTCCCAGTCGGCCCTGCTGGTTGTTGAGCCTCAAAGGCGGGTGATAAAACTCTCAGCCGGCTAAAGTCATTTTTTTTCTCACTCTGATGTTCCAATAAAATCAAACATGTTTAATATTGTAAGAAGTGTTTAGTCTTGGCTCATGCAAAGAGTAACATTTAAGGATGTGAACATTGTCAACAACCAATAGTTCCGCTCTCTCTGGCATCAAAACGAAGCAACAAACTGGGCAGAGAATAAACATGGAGGTGACTCAGGGAAGGTATAAGAACGGTTCTCTTGGCCTGTGGAGCTGTGAAGTGAACAAGAGGGCCTCTTTGATCCATCCTCACATTTGCACCACAATAAAGTGGAGAGGGTAAAAAAAAGGGCTTTCCAAGCTGATGCTGCAAAAAGTGTCAAGAAATTCAAGTCCTTAAACATCAAGCATGGCATGAATTTTTTTTCCTCTTTTCTCACAAGTGAATAAAAATGCTTGAGGCTTGAACTTTGTAAATTTGTGAGGTTCAGGCAGTTTACATTGAGGTTTAACAGGGCGTGGTGCAATGGAGAGAACCTGGATTGACACCAAATGGTTAAGAAGATGAATTGTTGTGAAGTTGGCACTCCTTTTTCCTACAGTGACTCAGACCTCATGGAATTCGATCTGTAAAGCAATTTTAAAAAAGGGAACCAACCTCACTTCATTTTGAGATTTATGATTCAGGAAGACTGAAGGTGAAAATCGAAGGTGTCCTCTTAGGCACAGAAAGGTCAACATGGTCTCATCAAACTAAGTGACTGACTCTCGCACTGTGTGTGAAGACACTGAACATGATCCCACACTGACTGCACTGCTGCTGGTGACTCACAGCAGTTTGACTTATGCTCAAGCCAAATTCAACTGAACTTTCTGTAGGAGGTCTTGTGGTTTTGTGTTGTGCTCTCCATCTGTGTATCAAAGGGAAACCCCCCCCCCTCAGAGGAACTGATGCTAACTTGATGTTAATCAAGAGTTCTGTCGTGAGCTGTAAGCACACAAAAATCTCTCACAAACCTCCAAACAAATGAGGTGAGACCTTCCTCCTGGCCTCAGGAGGGGACTCCTGCTGCACTCTAGCTGCACTGGCTGCTTAACTTTATGATGATATTGGTGCGTGTTTGTGGCTGGTGCATGGCAACGTTGTCATTAAAAAAAGTTCATTCGAACACTTGAAACACATCAGTCATTTTTCAATTCAGTGTCTACAGACCAGATCACCAGCAGCTTATTACTTCGTACTTGATTACATAACATAAACATTTGAGTCCATGTAGGAACTATACGGTTGGATTCCCAAACCTGTTCCATTTGGATCAGGCTCCTGTTTGGTAAAAAAATTACCTGAAATTCACCTAACCACAATGGATTGGATTCAGATGGAAACTTGGCTATTGAAATAGGAGTGATGTCCTCACTGACTGCTGTTTGCTGATGGAGAAACAATCAACCAATCAACCTTGTAGGCTAGCTAGCTGTATTCATGAACAACAGTGACATTGCCATAAAAGAGGCCCCAAGCATGGGGGGCGATTGACACAGCTGCATTGGGTTTTGTTAGTCGATTTACAGAAACAACTCTGTGAAAATTGTCCCAAAAAAACCCTTTAAGTGAGATGCTTCTAGCGGTCGCTAACATACCTTCAACTAAAACTGACCATGGCAGGATGGATACATCACTTTCTGCGGAGACTCGAATTACACCAGACAAGCTGTATGAGTAGATAATGAAATTAATTAGAATTTTTGCGTCATTATTAATTTAATTAAATCCCTGCAATTCCTTTTTTCAAGTTGATGAGTATTTTTCATTTATACGTAATGCATGCTTCTGCACTTAAGACAAAAAAATAACAAAAATGTAGCAGAGTTTGAGTTAGCTACTGGCCGCTGCATGTACATGCACCACTACAACATGCTGAGGATGAAATAATACATGCCACATTAAAGTACCATCGGCCCCAGGGTTACAACCTTTTCAAGGTTCAAACCTCCCCAAGCACCATTGTCTCAACATTTGCGTGTTAGAGTACTCAGATTACTTTTTTGTGGTAACGAGTAACGTAACACGTTAGTTTTGCAATTCAAGTAATCAATTATTTAGTTACGTTTTCAAATAAGCAATCTGTTACTTTAATATATCACCGTATTTCCCTGTGTCTTTTATTGCCTTAATTGAATGTTTCTTGACACGTGATATACTGTTGGCTTAAGAGCCGAAGAGTTTTATTGTTCTCATAGAGGCTGGTGAACTGTGCCTATAAGCCTCTTCTCAGATCACTGTCAGATTGTTAGAAGCAGGGAATTAAACAGCATGTGGAGAATTAAGGATTTATTTCCAGTTTCCGAGTTGGCGATTTCTGGAAAAGTGGAAAGAAAAACCCAGACAGTTTTGGTGAGTTTTATTTTTTGTTTATGTCTCATTTGAAGTGTGTTTTATGATGAGTTTTTTTGTTTGTTTGTTTGAAGTGTTTTACAATGAGTTAACAAGGCAATTAATTAAGCTTGTCATTTGGTGAAAGAGAGAAACTTGAATTCAGAACGTTTACGGATGTATTTTTCTGGACAATAAGGACAATAAGTATAAGTTTAATAATAAGTCCTTTTTGACATTTTTGAGTATACTTTGTTTATGTATGAAGGTGATCGCCACTCGACACATCCCCCAGCTGAAACTACATCGTAAAGGGGTTATCAGTTTTGGTAAGGCAAAAGTACTCTAACAAGTTACTTTTCTCAGTATGTAACGCTGTAATGTAATGAGTTACTTTTAAAGGTGCAGTTTAATTTTAAGGCACCAAATAAAAATTACACTATCATTATAAACCCATAGAGCTTGAAGAATACAAAACATAGAGAAACTGCGTTACCAAAAGTTACAGGTATGCATATGCGTACTTACACATACACACACAAAGAGATGAAGAAACACAACACTGAAGCAGAAGCTACATGCATCATTCTGTCCACTCATGAGTGATGCAAGAATAAGAATAGGCCTATTGCACGAATCAATTAATAACAATCACATGTAAGTCTGTTCCTCCTCTTGGCTTTACACTTGGTGAGGTTAATAGAGTTGTAAATAGAGTCCAGGGATCTAACAATGTCACTTTCCATTGATATCAGTGTTAAGTGACTGTTTTTCACAAATACTGTCAAGCTAATTAGATAGTTAGCTAACTACCTAAGACATAGCCTGCCAGACACCTAACCAGTAGAAGCAGGTGGTGAAACAGCTGTGTCGGTGGCGGTGTCCTTATCGCTTCACTTGCCGCCGGCTCTGCCACTAGTACTGCTGCTGGAGGGTTTTCACTGGTCTGGACCTCAGGGCTTGCAACTTTTGAAAAATCCAGTCAGCTTTGGGATTTTTGTCAATAGACGTGACTCTCGCTGCAATTTCTCTGTTTGAGTTTTAGATTTTTGAGCCCCACTTTCACTTTCATTTAATTTCATTTTTAAGTACATGTCCTTTCAAGCCACAACTCCAATGGGTAACTGTTGAAGAACAGCAACTCATTCACTTGACAATAAACACATCATACATTTACCATTGTTTCAAGATATTAACCCGCCCCTCCCTGACAACTGCGTACCACACAAAAGTTTAGGACAATTATTTTTCTTCCTGTGAATTTTTTTTTTTTTTCCCCCAAGCCTCATGGGCCCTTTCCCTACCCCTCTTGTTCTGTGTTTTGTTGTCTTGTCTCCCCTGTCTGTGCAGGCTGGGCGTGGCTGACCTGGTTTCCTCTGC
>JBBPCS010004783.1:0-11026 GCA_037974645.1 Hollardia meadi | reverse complement strand
ATCTGATTGATGGTTATGTATTCGAACAGATTGAAATCGGTTGGAGAGGTATGATTCTACCCATTTAAGGGCATTAACAGGAAAATTATGGATGTTGTTGATGGGTAGCTGAGGGGATCTAAGGTCACAGGCATTCAGTGGTGGTTTTTACCCTTGCTGCTTGCAAGACAAGCCCATTGACAAGGGAACCGACTGTTCAGACCTCCTTAACAACTTTATTTCTACAAAGTGGTGATCAACGATGCATTCCACGGCCCAACAGAGCTGGGGTCTCTCTCCCGCTCCTCTTGCGCCGTGGATGGTGCAGAATGTTGCATGCCGTGAGAGTGAGAATTCAAATAAAACATGCGTTCACTGATGTCCTAGTCGCTAATATAATATATATATTTTGGTTTTACACAGCATTGCAACTTTAAGAACTTCTTCCATCACTGTTCCTTTTTGGCTGAGGAAAGAGACCTTTCTGGAAATACTCAACATGACATCAAGTTGTCCAGAGTTGAACGATTGTTATGTTGTTGAATATTAAAATTATCTGTATGCCAACAACAATATAAAGGTCCCTGACTTGAACCTTTGTTCAAGATTTCTTAAAAAAAGGATTACCATTGCTCAAGGAAGAAGACTGCGGCCTGTTTACTTTGCAAGAAAAAAACATGACTACATAGGCTGTTTGCTGAGCTATCTAGAGTACAGCCTCAGCTAAAAACAACACTGCATAAAATCATAATAGATGCAAAGTTTCACAACACTTGCGCAGTGGCACAAACGACAGGTCCTTGGCAGGAAGTAGACTGGAGGGTTAAGTAAGGGTGGCGGCTGGCGCTGCTACTGATTCCATGGGTTTGGATGAAAATTGACTAGCTTTTTATAGCACAGTGGCCGGGCGGGGTCACAGGGTATGTGTGGCTCACAGCATTCACTGTGTGGGAGTGTGGCACTCGTTCAGATGGAGCTGAAAGAGAGAGAGAGAGAGAGAGACAGAGAGAGAGAGAGACACAGATGGTGATGGGAAGGAGAGACAGCCAAGACTGAGACAGAGAATTAACAAAGAAGAGAAACGCTAATGTATGAGGCATTTCAGCTTAATCTCCCCAGAGAGGAGCTCCTCTCTGTCATTTTGGAAAGGTGTCATGAACCATAGAAAAGAGAAGTGCCCATGGGAGTTTCGCAAATGGAGACAAACCCATAGGAAAAAAAATCTGTTATGTGTTGTTCATTCAAATCTCACAAGACTAACTAGAGCTGCACATTTTTGAATCATTCCAGTTGTGTGATGTTCTTTCCATTTCACTTTGTTGAATACCACTTTTAATTGCCTCTGTAACCGATTTTTTTGGGTGCTATCACCTGACCTCATTTCAGTAGTTCATTTATGGTTCAGCTGGTAACGTAGCAGTTAACAGCCGACCTCATATGGTTGTAGCTAGAAACCCCAGTGTTAACAGAGACAAGTGATAAGTAGCTTCATGATACCGGTTATCCAGGATCACTACTGTTAGTTTTATGGTGCTTTCACGCCTAACCGGTTTGGTTCGGGTTAAAACAAACTTGGGTGGTCTCTGTCTGCTTCCAGTGGAGCGGTTCGTTTGTGGTGTAAAAGCAAACAAAGCAACCACAGAATTTTATGATAGCAAATATGTGACTTTAGCACAATTTCAAGAGCTAGACTACAGATAAATCCATCTGATGATTGTGAACTGTTCAGGAAACAATCAAAACGGCCTAATGATCATCTTCAATCATAATGTTAATGATTAATTATTTAAATTTAAGATGAAGTGCAACTAAAGTAGGCACCAGTAGAACATTATAGGAATCAGGGAATACATAATTGCCCCAAATAATATACCTAAAATGAATTACGGTGCCCCCACGGGTACCCTCATGATGAGGTACCCGTGGATTGCGCTTGCCTCGAAACCTGACGGGTAATGTGATGCTGCCGCAACAATTTCAGAAGAGAAAGAGGATGAAACTGCAGGATGACGCTCGTGCATCGCTTGCAGGTATGTTTAAAAATGTTAATTTGCGTAAAACACACAGCCTGTGCATGAATAACAATAACATTAAAGAAGCAGGCGTTTGTATGTGTCTTTTTTGGGGGAACACCACAAAGCAATTATGCTTAGGGCACTCAAATGGCCAGCAGCCAGCCTGATCAGAGGCATTAATGTGCTGAATAAACTTCAACAAAAGTGTTGTTTGACTAATAATGTCTTGGTGCTCACCTCAATCTCCCTTTACTGGAAGGTGTGTGGAATGGAATTACATGGATTCTGTGTGAAATTAACTAAATATTCTATATTTAGCTAATAATATTAAAGTTGCACATATTAGATGTAAATGAACCATATCGCCTTTGCATAAAATGCCTTTAAATTTGCCTTTGGGTCCAAGATTACGGCAAGATATAAGGTGAGACATAACTGAGGTAGTGCATCCAGTTCTTCTGAGACTTGAGAACTTGCACCACTCTCTTTTGCTTTTAGCTGAGACTCTAGAAATGAGACACCAATAAGAAAATTTAGAGACCTCACACAGTGCTCCCTGTGAGACTGAACCATGTATATTTCTCAGGAGGGGTAGTTGAGGTGAATGAGAAAATGTACCTGGAGATATAAAGGTGATATAAATAAGGTCTCATTTTGAATTTTTTGCGATAGGAAACAGAGAGCTTCCAAGCAAAGACAAGCCAGGTCACTCCTACATCACAGCCTGAGGACTTACCCCAATCCAAGTCCCAGATCTTTATTTATTTCTTTTTTAGCTTGTCATCTTCAGACAAGTCAAACAGAGTAATTTACACTGGAGGAAAGTCTGGTCTTCAGCCCTGCAAGAGAGTCTGTTTATTCCCATGCCAATATCATCAATATCGCAGATGACAGAGAGCTTGGAGGGAAAGAGAGCTGTGCAGCCAAACACAAGTGTCACTGTTTCATACCAAGGATGCCTCTCTGCACAGCAGATGGATGATGAAGACCAGAGCACCGGAAAGGCCCTGCCATCCAGGCAAATATGAAAATATTATTTTAGCTCATAGCTGGTTTGCAAATTTGAAAGAGAATAAATAAGGACTTCATAGATAAAGACTGGCTGCTGTTTCTACTGAAGAGAGGACGATTCTGGTTTATTACAACTTGAGTTTTACTTTTTATTGTGGCCATCTGTTAGTGACTAGTCAAGTCTTGAGGTGAGTGTTTTTTATTTAATGTTAGTCCTAGAGTGTGTAGAAAAGAGAAATGGAAGTGGTAAGACAACCGTGTGGTCAGCTCACCTGCAAGTCCGTTAGGCAGCGATGGTGTTGACTCCCGTGAGCGCCGTGCCCTGTCGTTGTCTGTTGAGGGTGCGTTACTTTTCTATTCTATATGGATTCCAAAAATAAACAAAGCTGGTTTTCCACAAACGTTTATGAGTAGTAGGTGTGTGTGTATAGCTGCAGTCGTCCAGTCCGTCTCACCAACGGAGACGTCTCCACGTTCACTTAACTTCTCGCACTGCTTCAGCTGCCGTGTTTTCACACCTGAGCCTCATTATGTCGTTTAGGAAGTTACAGAAATGACTGTGCACGCACCTCACAAATGGTGGCATCATAGTTACTCAATGAAAACCAGTCCAAAGTGTTTAGATAAAAAGGAAGGGGAAAGAAGAAGAATTATAGCCCTCCATCACACCTAACACCATTGCTGCTATTGGTTACGATAACACTGTTGGACAGGTTCTAAACAAGCCAACCGTTTATCCAGATTGAACTGTTGGAGGTCAAGCTAAACGTGCACCTGAAACGTAGTAATCATTCTGTATTACACTGTGCGCACAACTACAGCAAGTAGGCAGGTCAAAATTGAACTAGGAAGTTGGTCTGTAAACTGACATAATTATAATGGACAGGTGTGGTAGTAATTTTAATTTGGCCGACAAAGATGAAAATGAAATGTTGCCTTATAGCGGAGCTACTGTATGGTAGCAAAACGAGCTAATGTTAACTTTGTTTGGCCCAGTGACAGCAGAGACTGAAAGTGATGTGTTGCAGAGTGAAGTTCGTGCCTATTCATTTTCTATGGGACACAAATTATTTGCTTTGCAAGGCACTGTAGCGGATATGGTATGCCTTTTATTTTCTATGTAAAATCTCACACTCAATTGACTTTACACTTGTTAAGTCTCCAGAAAAGTCTTCCCAGATTGGCTACTGTACCTCCACTACTAATTCTGTCTGTGCAGAGGAGAAAAGTGGTCGAGGAAGTGCAAAGAAAGAGTTGCACGGCTATGAAGCAACAAGCACTTCAGGCCTTCATACAGGCCAAAAAAGCATCAGATAATAGTGAAAAATGTCCCCTACAAATTCCCAAAAGCAAAGATGACATCTTCATTTCATTTGTTTTGTTTGAGCAACAAGTTAAAGATATAAAACAGAAGAGAAGCACACTCTCATAGGAGAGAAGCTGCGATGCTTCATAAATAGCTGAAAAGATGAATTGTTTATCAGAATTGTTGGTGATGTACTTTGGGACCACCTGTCACATTGTTCATCTCACTTGGGTTTGCAAGCCAGTAACTGTTAGACCTATGAAAAAACACCGGAGTCATAATAACAGAATTATCGATAATAAATGACTCTCTGTAACACTATGAACTCATTGTTGATGAGCTCAGACACCGATTTGTTCATCCACACTGTTACTTCAACTGTGGGCTATGAGTTGTGGAGGGTTGATTCCCTTGAATTGATTTCAATGAAGTAAGACCTGCATAAGTGAACACACATGGAAAGAGACACGCTCGAGTTGAAGCGCCTTTGAACTGGCAACTGACAAAATACTGTTCTGTAGACTTCACTAAAATAAAACTGTGGTTAATTTTCTTTTCTGGCCTAAGAAAAAAGACCTTTTCCTATCTAAACTCTGGCTAGCTCCTCCATAAGCTGCATGTTGTCAATCAGTTTTGTTAGTCAGTTATGTCCATGAAAACCACCAACTTGCCCTTCACAGGCACAGCTGGGTCATACAGTACTCTTAGTGGGAAGGCCCATCTACATTATAGGGTACTATAACGACAAAAACAAGGCAGTGACTTGGGAGCAGATCACAGCTCTTGGGTTTCCACGAGTGGCTGCCTACTGCGTTTCAGTTCCCAGGCTTCTCCATTGTCCAACTCTGAGTGGTACCGGGAAACAAGCTTCTTTATGGCGCCGTGGCTCACAGGACACCACTAAACACAATACCAGCCGCCCAGTGGATACAATTACAAAACAAGATGTAAGACCACCTGAGTAACACAGAAAGGCTGCTGCATTAGCTCCAGGGCCAAGGAGGAGGCTCACGTCAGGCCAGGACACGCTGGATTTGTTTGTGAATGGGCCATTTAGATGGAATTTTGAGTGGAATTTAAGCGTGTTGATACTGGCACATTCCTTGGCCGTCTGCAGAGTACAGGTTTCAAATATAGACAGCAGAGAGCCAATCTGAGTAGTTCCAGTGTTCTGTGCTTTAAATCGAAATGCCCATTTTCAAGAGGAACCTTTTGATTTTGAGTAACATACAATCAAAATGAAGCAAATGTCCTCTGAAAAAGATTTTCAGTTAGGGATTCAAGCAATTTGAAGGTCACTGTCGACATTAATATTCAGGGCCGTGAAGATCTCTCTTTTTTGTTGTTTAATTGACAGCTTTGCAGTGGAAAACATCAGATCCCAGGCATGGTTTACATCTGATGTTGCAGGTGCACCTGAAGCCCATCAGGTGTCCACTTGCCAACAAAACAACAGAAAAGACCAAAACCAACAATGCGTTAGTTACTAGTTAGTTAGATACTTTCCAACGTCCCATTGGCTCAGATCATTGTTTTTTTGTTTTTGTTTTTATTGTTTTGTTTTTTACAGCTGGGCAGTGTAGTTGTTAATAAATATTACTCAAACAAGCGTAAATAGTGCACTTGTCTGGGAGCATTTCCAGCTGCAGATTAATGCATGAGCAAGGAGCAATTGTATGTGGAATTGACATAAACCATAACGCCCATGTTCAATTGAAGAAAGATGTCAGCGAGCGCAATGGGATGGCTCATTGATGCATTTTTAAGGTTGTTGTTTTTTGCCAGCAGCGCAGCTCCAGGGATTGCAATGTTGGTCCACCCTATCCATCTATTGGATGGATTACGGTATGATTCAATTTAATTGTCAGATACACTGAAATTCATTTTGCATCCTTGGGACAGTTTGATCCAATAAATTCAGAGACAGACATTGCCATGAAATTTGGTACAGAGTTAATGTTCCCCTCATGATGAATTGTAATAACTTTGATTATCTACCTTTTCTATTGGCACCAGGTCAAAATGAAAACTTTTCATAAGATCTGTTGACCTGCAGGAGTAATGGCAATGGCACAGAGTTTGAAGCTATTTCAGGCTTTGAACACTTGTTAGAATATATTTTTTTGATAGTTCTGGTCATTTTATGAGTTCTGTTGACTGCAAGAGATGTATAGTATTGCCAGACTTATAAATCAATATTCAGCCCAGTTTAATGCTGGCAGGTGACCTTTGTTGCATCTCCTCCCACTCTTTTCCCATGTTTCCTGTCAATATATCTACTGTCAATAGAAGCAAACTATCCCTTAAACTGCATGTGCTTCACGCTGCAAAGGAAAATGATGAAGCAGTGACTAACTTGCCTATCCAACCATTCCTTTTGGTTTATTTTTCAGTACAAAAGGCTATTGAACTTGGCCACATTTAAAACGATTAAGCCAAACATTCAAGCAGCATCACAAAATGACACTGGAGCCCAACCTCGTGGAGCTCCAATCTCTTCCACATTTTATTTGTGATTATCATTGCTATTTTAAGGAGGTTAGTTGGAGTCACTGGAGCTGAAGTCATCACATGTCTCACTTTTAATCATTTTCCTCCCTCGCACGTCTGGCTCTCCATCTGATGCTTTTCTGTGGGAAAATCAAGAGAATATGTCTGAAGGGAATAACGGAAAGTTTTAACAAGTCAAAGAAAAAAATGTACAACTAAAATAACAAAATAAGCATCTAATCAAGATTAGCACTTTCCAAAACAAATGCATCCCAACTTCATTACCTGTGGGACAAGACATTTAGAGCTTGTGTATACATCTGTCTCAAAAGACAGATTGAAAAAAGAATGGCCAAAATTGACACAGCAGAAGCTGAGGCCTTGTGACTTTTGAGTATGGATCTGGCTGGATCCTACTTTTCCCATAATGCAACCAGTAACACTTCTTTATTCGACTTTCCTTTTGTGATAAATTCCAATTCTAATTCCAATAGAAGCCCAAGTGGAGGTAACCCTGATGACATCATCATCAGAGTCTAATGTCATAACCCTAATAACATTATCAGGGTTATTTTGGCAGACTTGTGCACAGCCACAAAAGACATCATACAACTGTTTTCACTGGCTGAGCAGTGCTTCCCATGACACGTAAACAGTCTTTTATTTGCACAATCGCTGGATTTCCCCTTCAACAAATGGTTAGAAGGGACAGAACACCATCGCAACTTGGAGATGCCTCTCAAGTGAATCAAAGGATAGGTATATATAATTTTACAGCTGTCTTAAAACAATACTCAGGTTACTGATTTCTTTATTTAATCCAAAAAGTCAAGAAAAGTTGTGGCCTAAATGCAACTTCAGCAGACAAATCAATCTTTTAAACTTGCTGTTTTTGATCAGGTGTAATGTTCACCATCGTAGTTTAGTGTGTTAGCATGCTAGCATTCGCTAATTAGCACTGCACACAAAGTACAGCTGTGGCTGATGGCAATGTCAAGCCTCTGGAGACGTGAATGTCCACCCAAAAAATTTGATGGCAATCCATCCTATAGTTGTGAAGATGTTTCATCAAAAACAAAAAGGTGAACCTTATGGTGGCACTAAAGGAAAAGTCAGGATATTTGTCTGGGGACCATGAATGTCGATACAAAATTTGATGGCAATCTGTCAATAGTGGGGATATTTCAGTCTGAAGCAAAGGGGTGAATTGACCATCAGACAGACAGATTGACTGAAATCCCCCACATTCCTAGCATGGCTAAAAAACCCTAGAATTAAAAAAAAAAAAAGTGGAATTGGGCCAAAAGGAATATCAAGTTTGTTGAATTAACGAGAAGTATTTTCCTTTAATATTCTCAATATTATTATTAAATGATACCCAGCCTTAGCCGTGCTAATTAAAAAGTTAATGTTCTTTTCTTATTCAAAAACCCAGCTTCACATGGTGAAGGCATTCATGACAATGTATTTATGAGTTTTGTCTTTAAGCCTCTTATTTTATGAGAAGATATTATTCTCATACCTGTCAAAAATCTATACATGCCTACCTGATGAAAATAAAACTTGGGATTCATTCATACAGATGTTGAAAACGAAAGGTTTTAAATAGAGCAGTGTGGAAGAAAACTGAGTGACCCTCCAACATTTTCCCTTTCCATGTCCTCCTCCCACCCATTGGGGCTGCCGTGGATGCGGTCTACCGGAGAAGATCCAAGAAGAGAGCTCGAATGGAAAGAGCAGGTGAGCCATCCGTCTCATCCGTGGCAATACTTGAAAAGACAATTAGACTGCTTAAACAATGAGACCTTTGTAAGAATGCCTCCATTTCGCCATGGCTCTTTCTTTTTCCGAACACATTTTGACTCCATGTGAAAAGACAGTGGACGTCAGACCGAAGTGGGTATGGCATCACAGCAGGCTGGGTTTGGTGGAAAAGAAGGACAGACAGGTGCTGACAGAAGGCCCAGGATAACAAATTTCAAATCTTTGCCCTGTGAGGGTGTAAATCGCTTCATGAAAGACTTCTGAAAATATTAACTGACGAAAATGAAATGTCGATGACCTCTTTACTTTTTTAATGGTGAGCTAAGAGAAGAAAAAAAAAAGGTTATTTGATCTGTCGAAATACCTGAGGAGGAACTACTTTTAAAGGTCCTGCACTTAGTGTGCAGAGGGTTTCTGTGTAAAGACAAGATTCTGAGAACTAGCCAGCTGACATTAGTATGTTTGGGAAAATTTTCTGTGCAATCAAGTACAGACCTTTAAGCAGTAATGTGATTATATAACAGAGACTTAATCGTGGAAAATGTCAATAGATCTTGGGGGGAAAGTACCATGCTCTCATTTAGCTGGATGGTTTGTTATTGAGGCTTTTGTATGAAGGGTACCCTCATATCTACAGTATATGCAGCATGTGCAGAAGCTGCATGGCATCAGGTATCATTAAACACAGTACAGTAGGCCTCTTTGTAAAATCTCAACCACCCCCCCTGTTGTTTCTTTAAGCCCTGTGATATAGCTTCCAGTCTGAGCAAACATTGGGAGCTATTGTGAATATTGTCAACATGTGCTTTTTGGGCCTCCCTGCCACGCTGTCAGCTCCCATGAGTTCCCAGCACTCACCAGGGGGGAGATGTTATAATGGCCACGTGGGACAATTTTATATGAAACACCTTTCTTTCTTACGGGCTCGTGGCTGTTAAATCCCCCATCATGCCCAATCCTACCAGCGGTGCACTAAGCTCCCTACTGGGGTCAGGGAGTGAGGGTCGGAAGGCTCTGGGGGAAACCAAGGGCTTGGAAGGGTAAGGGGACATACAGCTGTGGATCCAGCTGTATATCATCTCTTTTTTCTCTCTCCTCAAAGTGTTTACAGAGCAAGGGGCCATGAGCAGGACAAGTTGTAGGAGGCCTGAGGGGGGAAGTGAAAGTGGTAATTACCCAGTACCTTTAGGTACTTAATAGTCATCTGAAGTTTAATTTAAAGTGTCGAGTGAGTGTGCCCTGCATGCTGTGACAGGCGGGCTTTTGAAGTGTATATTAGAAATATAATTCCCCTCATTTTGCACTTTAAAGCTGCGAGTTGCTAAATATGGAACAATAAACATTTTGTTGCAAATTTCATCAACCCCATAAGAGGTTTTGGTGATTTTTGTTGGAGCTTAATGATCTGTCTTCGATGTGATAATGGCTGATTAATACCCTAATCTATATATTCATGACTAAGTTTACAGCACAGAGTGAAAGCCCTCTGTAAATTCCACGCTGTGACCTGTGACAAAGTGCTTTGAGAAAGTTTATCATTACTTCTCCTTATCTTCTCGCCTTGCAGTCAGGCTTTTGGGAGACGGTGTTTACACAGGAAAATAGTTTCTGCTTTGAGCTCTTAACCGAACAAGTGGGTTTAAGCCGGCTATCCTCGAGTAAAAAAAAAATTCTTTTTTTTTTTTTTTTGACAGGGCTGTGAATCCAAATCACTGCGGAGGTTCACATCAAGGAAAATGTGTGTGTGCTTGTTATCAATATGATGTTGACACACACTCTGCACTTGAAGGTAATCTGACATAAGTGAGGTGAGGATTTGCGCTGTCAAAAATGGAAATAAGGGCTTGAAGGTTTAACAAAGCAGTCAACATATAAAGAAGCATAGCCTACTGTGCATTTCATGCATGGGTATCTCTTACTGATGCATGGTAAGTGATCTGAAATGAATTTTACATGATTACATGCTGTTGATTGATACCATTCTCATGTCTGCATAATAGATATGCAGCTACAGGCAGCAGCTGGTTATCGTAGCCCAGCAAAATGATAGGAAACATGGAAAGAGCTGTCCTGGTTCTGTCCAAAGGTAACAAAATCCACCTCCCAATTCCCATAAAGCTAATGAATTAACATTTTGCAGTAACTTCCAGACTCCTGGCCAAGAAGTAAAACAGCACATTAGCATTCAAGAAGCTGTTTCCAGTCTTTATGTTGAACTAAGCTAACTGCTGCTGGCAGAAGCCTCGTATTTAGAATACAGATGAGTATTACTCTAAGCAAGAAAGTAAATATGTGTATTACCCAAAAGTGGGAAGCTGTTAAAACCAATCTCAGCTAATATTTTATTATTAACTCTAATTTGATAGGACTGTCAGTTTCAAATCTGGGCGTCGGCCCGCTCCCTCTGGGGTGGTCCTGGGGGGGCTCTGGTCTCTCCGCTGTGTGGCGGGCCCTTCGCTGG
>JBBPCS010004782.1:0-11026 GCA_037974645.1 Hollardia meadi | reverse complement strand
AGAGACAGTTCTCTACTAAGAGTTTCCTGTATAACTCTGGTATCCTTGCCGGATACTAATAAGGTAGAGTCATCTGCGTAAAGCATCGTTTTAGATGTCACCGCTGCTGGCATATCATTGACATAAATTAGAAACAACAATGGTCCCAAAATGGAGCCCTGTGGTACCCCACATGTGACCTCCCTAATTGTGGACAGGGCCTCATCAACTCTGCACACCTGTTTCCTGTTTGGCAAGTAAGATTTTAAACCAATTCACAGCTATGTCTTTAAGGCCCACACATTTCAATTTCATTAAAAGAATACCATGATCAACTGTATCGAAAGCCTTGTGTAAGTCTAACATGACCATACCCGTATAATTCCCTTTCTTGCTCTCCATTTTTATGTGATCAAAAAGATTGATCAAACACGTGTTGGTGAAGTGAGCTGTCCTGAAACCAGAGCACTAAGTATTTTGTGTTTGAGGAGATATTCTTCCAGTTGATTATATACCAACCTCTCTAAGACGTTGGATAGTATGTTCAAGATTGACACAGGTCTATAATTGCTAACCTGGGTTTTACTGATTATTGAAGCAGTTAGTCTCTGTGAGGATTTTATTACAATTCCTGAA
This sequence comes from Hollardia meadi, assembly GCA_037974645.1. Classification (NCBI taxonomy): domain Eukaryota; kingdom Metazoa; phylum Chordata; class Actinopteri; order Tetraodontiformes; family Triacanthodidae; genus Hollardia; species Hollardia meadi. The sequence continues at coordinate 10,411 of JBBPCS010004782.1, read as the reverse complement.
ATACATTCTGCAGCTATGGCTGTAAAATGGTTTCACATTTTGTTCTGCCAATAAGCCATCATCAAATAAGACCACATGTTTTTTTTTTAATTTTGAGGTTTAATGTGCCTTAGTTTAAAAGTTCTAAACAAAAATGCCTCTAAACTCTAGCAATGAAAATCATTCCAACTGTATTAAGTTACAACTGCAACTCATTGTACCAGTTTACATTTGTCTATTGTTGTAGCAGTGTTGTAGAGTTATGCTAGCAGCTCAGTGAGGCACAGTGGTACTTTGAGCTAAATGTCAGCATGTTAACATGCTCATGATGATAGCTTGCTGATGTAAAGCAGGTAAAATATTTGCCATGTTTGCCATCTTAGTTTACAGCATTAGCATGCTAATATTTGCTAATAAGCAGAAAACACAGCTGAGGTTAAACTTTTTCACCAGACAGTTATTTTGCCGTCGGTTTGGAGCAGCTCGAAAACATTTTGTGGAATTTTGTCTCCCACTGTCCCTCCGAGTCTAACCAGCAGCTCTGCCAAGATGGAGTGTCACCCATCTTTTCCCTCCGCTCTGCGAGCAGAGTAAGCAAGCAGAAGAAAAACAACACTCTTGTTATCTGTGTGTCTTTAGGGCAAGAGCTACTTTCCTCACCATTTGTCTTTCCTACTCTTCATTCTGATCTTTTTTTCTCTCACTGTCTTTCTCCATTGTGTTGTTATCTGATAAAGGTCGACTGCAACCCCCACCCCCACCCTCTGCTCAGCCTCTCCTCTGTAGGTCACATCTGGCAGTAAGCCTGCTTATATTTGCGCTTATGGTCTGTCATATTATGTCCCACATTTGGGCATCAATTGGAGTCATGTCAATTGCACTTGCATGATTGCCCTTCCATCACCAGAGTGTTTAACCAATCTTATGATCTCTCAAAGAAGAGCTCGGGTTAGTAATAACACGTGAAATCAAAATATTTGCCAGACAAAATCAAGTTAAGCCACAATTAATTTTTTTTTATCTCTTCTTCACTTGATCTCCTTCTAGCATTATCTACAAGCTGGGGTATGTGTAATGCAGGATACTGGGTTATTATGGTCATTTCTGTCCCCAGGCACAGGCTCAATCTGGTATAACGAAGCACAGAGCCATCCTCTTTCACTATTCTCCATTCACGTTGATGGTTATTGTCTGTTTATGGATACAGCTGACAGCCTGCACATGTGTGGCATTATGAACTGTGCACAGGCTTTATAGAGTTCGCCAGCTGGCCATATCGAATCTATCTGCCCCTGACCTCTGTACGTCGCCAGCAACATCAGCCCACTGTTTTGGAGCTTTTAAAATCCCCACGAATGTCAATCCATCAGCGTTTACCAGCAGGGCCTGTCCCTGTGGTGTTGTTAGCAATATGGCTCCAGATAGACCAGCACAATGCATGTTGGCACTTTCTGGCTTTCATTACCAAGGCTATGCTGGGAAGATCCAATTCAGCTGGGAATAACTGGAGATATTAACACATTTATCACTGATATGTGAACATGGGAGGGAAAGTGTGGGTGGTAATATGATTCTGCTCAGTGTGAAGTTGGAAAAATGAAAGCGCATGGGGGGGAAAGATAAGGATGGACATGACTGAAAGAGGAAATAAAAAGAAATTTGAGAGCCAAGGTAGAAGAAAATATGGTAAAAGTAACATTTGACATAATTAGCTTTAATGTGCGTGGAGTTGATGAATCAATGTCAAGTGATAATTTTACAACATCTTAAATGAAAACAGTATGTGGTGAATGAAGACCAGTTGATGCAGCAGGTTATTTATCATTCCAGTGCTGCCACTCGATGGAAAAGTGAAGTAGTGCACATCAGTGACTCCCAGTGAGGAGTTAAGTGTTCATCCAACGTGTTTTATCATAGAAATCATTCACTCTGAGGCTATTTTATTTGATTAAGCAGTAAAGCAATTACTATCATTTACATTTTTATTTTTTTTTCATTTACATTTTCTTATTGCAATGCCATATGCGTTAATAAAGTCATCACAAAGTTATTGTTGAAATGTCCAAACATTGCTTCACTTTATTAGTGTAACTCTGAAGGTTAACAAGTCCAAACTGCCCTGATGGATCCTGCTGTAACTTTATCCTCAGATCACTCAGCCATCATTTTAGGACAAACGTCTGCCAAAAGACACATCTGTTTCATTATGTGTCTTCCGACTGTGAAATTAAACTGGTGGATTGCTTGTCACTTTCCTGAGCTTCAAGGCCCTCAGAGGGCTGATGAGGTGTAATGAAGCATCGCTAAATATACACTAGGTGGAAGATTTCTGAGGACTCGCCAGCAGTAACAGAATAACGTGAAGTGGATTGACATTTTTAAAAGGCCACTGCAGCCTTTTTGTCAATAAAATACAAATGTATGTCTTTCAATCAAACATAAATCATACTGTAACTGGAACAAGGCATTGATTGCCATTAGGGCATTGATTGCAAGATGTATTTGACTTGGTTCAACTTTGCAACATCAACCAATTCCACCTTAGCAGAGTGATTTTGTAGCCTACTAGCTTTGATGTACAGGAGAGGGCAGTAAAATCCATGTAACTGCTTATTGAACATCAGTTAATGTGATACTTAATTTCATGAGACCACAAAACCACAAAACCCTGCTCAGATTGCAATGTCCTCATATTAGCCACAAGGAAGACTTTTAAACAAGAATAGCCATAGGAGGCTCATAAGCCTGTAATACTGGAAAGCTAAATTGTTGAATGGATTAAACATGGAGACAAAGCTTTTCTTCTTACTAGTGGAGCAAAAATGTTTGGCCTGAGTGAACAAAGCCATATAGTTCACATCAAGCAGCCATTTTAGGGACATTTCACACCAGAAATGTCAGAATTCACTCAACTCTAATCGGTTTACCCTGTGCTTCATCTGCCTCAGGTGACAATATACTGTACATTAGGCAAGGCAAGTTAGAATGATGACATGGTAAAATCTAGCATGCTAATGGAAGTTTACTGCTGTAACTGAAAGGTGACGCCTAGCTGTTCCAAGTCGAGATATCGCTCACAAAGTGGACCATATAGCGAGCTTGGCTATAAAGGTGTGTCTATTTAAAGTAAGGCACCCACTGAAACTGAGCAGCCATAGCCCACCATATATGTTTTTGACTAACAGAATAATAAAATAATATTTCTATATCCGGTCTCATAGCATGCTAATGGCTTGTACACAGCTTTGAGGGTGATGGAAGCTAATCATTAGTTTTGGAGGTGTCTTTTCTAGGAAATGAAGTGTTGAACTACATGATGCGACTGTACATAAAAGTGTTGTTGAGATATTTCTCTGTGGACCAAGCTGTCTGGCAATATGTCTTCACCATTGACTGTAAATAAAGATGGACGACATGACAGCTCCCGGAAAGTGAAACCAAAACATTTTGTTCGCACCCTGGTGGCTGGCTGCAGTATAGGTCATAAATCCTGCCCCCTCTATGTTAGCAGATGAGCCAAACTAAAAACTCAAAGTACACTTCAAATAAATGTTTCCCAAAGATGGTTTCTGTCATTTTAGGTAGTTCTTATCAAATTGATGTATGTTCAAGTGTTCACTTTTCTGATCAGTTTAGTTTTTATGATAATATGATGTATGATGCTATAAAAACGGTGTGAATATCATAATTGACAGCTGAGCCCTGCTCGCAATTGAACAGGCAGGAACTCGATAGCGGCTCCACAGCCCGATCACTACTGCGCAGATTCTGACTACAAATGACATCACTGGCGAGAGATGGCAGCGCTGATCGTATCCGGGATATTTTGGCTTCATTTTTTAGTAGGAGGAAGATGCGTCGTCCATCTTAACTGAAAATCAAGGCACCCACTGAAACTAACAGCTGTCTACATATATATATACAGTATATTGGACCATCAATACAATAATACAGAGACGAAAAACATTTATCATGCTCCGAGGATAAATTAAGCTGAGGCTAAGGGCAATTCAGGCATTAGCTCAAGGTGTTCTTTCATGAAGTGAAACTTAAAGTTTGTACAATTTTGACCCGTTAAGCTACATGAAAATTCAGGGACTCACCACTTTAAGTTTTATACTCTGCGTACCATAAATGTCTGACAATCCATTCACCAGTTGTCGAGATTTCAGTATTGGACTGACCACACTGCTAGACTGACTAAAAATAGTGTCTTCATTGAAACTAAGGCACCAACTGAAACTTATGGCTCTCTATATTAGTTTTGGACTGACACAATAGTAGATATTATACAACACATTTGTATAGTTGCAAACAAACAATTTTACATTCTTGTGAAGTCAAACTCTGTGAATATTAAATTAGGACTCTAGTGCTGAAGTACATCACTGTCATTTTCTAGCCTTACATCTGCTTTGTGCATATGACACACTTTATTGACAGCATGTGTAGTGTCTGTGCTTTACTTAAACAGGAGACATGTAAGTATCAGTGAAGCCATTCCTTCTGTATCCTCCAGCATTCAATGAAGAGGTGTCTTTTTTTATAAAGACAAATGGTAGTGAAAGAAATAGCAGGTCACCATGGCAATCAAGCACCTTTGAGATTCCTGTTCAAATTAAGATTGAGGCCTTAAAAAGTACAGCAGAGGGACACTTGGCATCTAGAGCATCGCAGGTTCCAGACTTGACCTCCACCCACACCTGTATCTAACTCCTAACATAATGGCATTAAGCTGAGACAGTTTACATGGTGATAAAAACAACCTTACAATACAATATGGAGTATGGAAATGATGCATTTCCACATACAATTCAGTACAAGTTCATCTCTCTAAGGTCTCCTAAACCTCTCATCTCTGCTTTCAAGTCCTGCTGGCTACTTTCCCACAGTGTTCCGTTTGGGGTTATGTTTCTGTGCAATGCCGTAGGGCACGTGGGCAGCGACGGTGCCCATCTCAGCCGCTCCTTCTACGTGAAACATCTGATCGTCAAAGTAGATGTGCGGCCTGATCTTCTCCAGCATGGGGCCTTTCGGTGCTCCTGCAAGGAACAAGGCCTCGTCAATCTCCAAGCCCCAGGCCCTGAGTGTCTTCAGCGCCCGGATCCCAGAGCTGGCTGCACTTCGAGCTGTGACCAAGTATGTTCGGATGGGACAGTCAAGGCGCTGGCCTTTAGCATAGAACTTTTTCTGGAGCTTCCCCAGTGCCTCCAGGAAGCCCTTAAAGGGACCCTGTCAGAGAGGAAGACAGAAGTCATTAACTCATGTTAAGATAATGTCAGGAGAATCAGATACAGACTTTTCCTGTAGTTGCCCTCTCACAAACAGCAGACAATTGTGCGTGTCAGATGTTTTCTCATTCTGTTTGGTTTAGTCGAGGGGTGACACCTGGATAGAGTGCAGGAGGATGTATTTGGATGTATCCACAATATCAGCGAAAGCACGAGCAGCTAGCATCAACATGTCCACTCACTCACTGTGAATTCTCCAGACAACGACCCACTCTATTTACACATGGGCTCAATCGGACATTTTATGCACTTTGTTCGAGGAAGCTGCAAGAGTCTGTTTAATGTCGGGGCCAACTAATTCAGACATTTGTGTTCACACATGCAGCTCCTCAGCATAACATTCAGGGCAGTGTGAATATGGCAAGAGATTATGATCAAGCGAGAGATTGTGTGTTCCCTTGTGTGATGTGTATTTTACACCTTGCATCATCGTTATTGCCTCGTCATGCCACATCTTTATGCACATGCAGCACAGGAAATTTTTATTCAGTTAGCAGCACTATAATGTAGGCATTTTGATGTCTGCACAGCTTCCAGCTCATTTCATAAATTGCTGGCTGTCTAAAAGAAGCGTGCACCAATTGACAGTCTGAATCCCAGTGGTATTTGAAACCATTTATCATGTCAATTTGCATGAGTTCCTCATAGAATAATCAGTAAATTAAATGGATTTTATATGAAGAACATCTCTATAATCATTTATAGGTGATTAGTGCTGCATGGATATGGCAATGCAAGGCTACAAAGGATATGAGCATTTAATGCTCACCTACATTTGTTGCCTTAATTTGTGTTAGAGGCATTTTTTTCTTAATTTCTTCATTTTTTTTCTTTTTAATTACAAATGACAAAAAACAAACCACATCCATTCTGGGATAGAGTGAAATGTAATCTGTTCTGATTCCATCTATGGTTATTTACTGTAAAAGATGTTGACAGCACATGAGCTACTGTTGAAGAGAAAATGTCCAAACAGACCTCCAGTGAAAACTACTGTACGACATACGTGATCCAGTAATGTGTCCTCGTTCTCCCTCTCGTGTTCGAAGAACTTGTCCAGCCCGTGGGCCTTGAAGATGCGCTCAGATTCATCAGAGAAGAGGACGGCATCGCCATCAAATGCCACCCTCAGCTGGGACTCCGATACCTCTGTCAGCTTCTCTGACATGAACATGGTGGCTGCAGCAATGCCTGAAAACAAACACAGACGGACACATCAATAAGAATAGGTTCAACAACATTAAACTTTTCAAATCGACTTGGAATCTCTGGGTTTTAAAATGAATCCCCATCTACTTCAGTTGTTTAGGAGAATGCTGCAAAGCTGTTTTGCTGTGAAGCTCCAGAAATGTTTTGTGGACTAAGAAACTTCACCCACATTTTAATCTGCAAGGGGCTGAGTAGATTATGACAGAATTTTCATTTTTGGGTAAACAAATCCAGTATACGTACTTTGATATATGCAGATGATCACATGCTGGTTTGATCAAAATCACGTGAATAGAAACATACAATATGATGGTGACATGGATCAGAGTTGAGTAAAGACGTTATTTATTGCTAAGGTAAACCCAGCTTTCACATGTCACTTCCCTGTACTTTACACAGATACTTTAATACCTGCCAACAATCACATGCTGGTTTGATCAGAATCAAGAGAACAGAAATATTACTTGCTTTACTTCACTTCACGTCATCACCACCTGTCCTACTAGAAATAGTACAAACCAGGAATGCTTTCAATGATGTTGTCGCAGCTATAGTGCTATTTAAAAACACTGTAATGGCCTTCAGCTTACAGAAAGAACTAACAGTTGCACAGCTAATTAAGACCTTTCCAGTAAAATGTCAAGGACTTTTCCTTTGCTTGACTCTGTTTGTGGGAGGGAGGTTGTTTGTGGGTGTGCGCCTCGGGTTGGAGTCACTGCATTAATGACATTAAGCGTGTAAGTCACATGAGGAATGTCACCTTGAGAGGTATGTAGCCATGCTGTTCTCAATCAGCAGTCCAGTTAATTATCCCTCTGCTCTCTTCACACAGAGACTGTGAAACTGTAGATACGATATATTGTTTTCTGGTCTGATAGCTAGAAAATCAAGATTGTGAAAAACTACAACATTAAGCTAAGCTCATACACACCTTTTTTTTAAAAAACATAGTTTACAACTGGTTTCATCATTCCTTCTGGACTGGCTTTGCAGCCTTTCCAGTTCTTCTTGGCTTCAACCTGGTCTGCTCTATTTCGGTATGTGCTCTTCCTTTTTGACAGCAATAATAATGCGGCATGAAATGTGCTGCATTGAACAAATTTAAACCTTCAGAGGCGGTTGTCACTTGTCAATTTCCCATCAATATATTCTGTCTCCAGCTCCTCGCCAGCAGAGCATATTAACAACATGTATTTCTTTGGCAAAGAGCAGCCCATGTTTTCAAATATTGATATACAGTATATTCAGAGCCACAGCCAGAGCAATGCTGGTATTCCAAGATATCTCGATATGACATAGCATGCAGGAATCCATTAGGAAAACATAAAGAGAAGAAATAATCAATATGCTGATTTATGGTAATGTCACTGCAGCTGGAGATGTCAGTCACTGCTAATCATTATGCAAATGGTACAGAATAAAAATCCAGAACGTATACTTGAGTGTGAGAGAGAATTTAATTGCATCATACTTACATACTTTCCATTTAAATTTTATTTTATTTATCTGAAATAACATATATTAAATAAACTGCCTAACACTTTCCTCGACTTTTCAATTATTCTGCAATTACAACTGAACTTATAATTCCAGTGATAAGAATGAAAAAATATGCATGTTTGACGCAAGTTTAAAGCCTTGCAAATCAATTTTCATACAATAATGAAATGAACGAAAATGAATGGATGAAAGGCAGGAAAGATATTTTAAGTCTACATTACTGCAGCTTAAAAACCCCCACAAAAAAACAGCCAGTTGTAATATAAAATGTTAGTGTAATAAATGGACTAAAGCATGCAAAAACACTGGGTTTAGATGCATGGTTTCAGAAAGTGTGGATAAGCACTTGTTCTAGGTTTGAGAAAGCTCATGTACTCAGATAGGCCTAAGTGTGGTGTGTAAACACCTTATCTAGGTTTCTGATCACTTTGTGCCATGTGCAGCGGAGCGCCCTCAACTCTGCATATGTAGCAGTTTGCCAGTAAAACAAATTTTAAAAAAAATAATAATAATGTGATGCAATGATGATCTACATGCTGAAATGGAGGATAACTACTGTATAGTATCACTCTTCTATTACTGATGACCAGGTGGAGAAGCTAAATTCAGCAGAGTGGGTTTATCTGGTAAGGTAGGTAACCGAACTGGTTTCATGTCGTTCACTTCAGGTTACTAGGCCACCACAAGAGAGCCCAGGGAGTCAAAATAGTTTAACGCACAACCCTTCATAATTCAAAACATAAGTTTTACTCTTTGTCTTTTGTACAGATTACACAAAAAAACATATGACAGGTTAATTAGAGACATTTGGAGGTGCTGCTGGGTTGATTCTGCAGCTTTAGACAGAGCCAGGTGAGCTGGACCCAAATGTTCCTAGCAGACAAATATGAAAGTGGTATTTCCATAAATCCAACAATCTCTTCAAACAAATTCCCCATTACTTAATCTCTTATGGAGCCAGATCAGGGCCAAAAGGTTTGTTAATTTGAAAAAAAAATTTAATTGAAAAAATCAAATTTGAAACTGAAAGTTCAAGTTTTGATCTTGAATTGTAAAAAAAATCAACAACGTTTTCAAGCTAAAAATAAATTTCAATTTAAATATAATTTTGATTTAATTCTGATATTCTTTTAATAAATTATTTTTTTTCAATTTTCACTTATATATATTTTCATATTTGAGGTCTTATTTTTTTTCACATGCAAAATTTTTTTTGGGGTTTCAGATTATTATTTTTTTTCAGTTCAGAGTTTTTCCCCTGATCTGGCGTGGGGGTCGGGGCATCAACTGAGAGGGGCGTGGGATCATGAGTGGCATCATAACAAAGAAGACTCAGGGCCTTATCCAATTATGTTGCCTTCAGGTACTTTGATAAATGTGACTCAATGCTTTCTACACACTGTATTCACGTGATTAGCAGTGAATAAAGTGATGCTCGTGACAAAGTTACATTTAACAAGCTGTTTTAGACCACTCTAGGCAATTACCAATGTATAAGAGCTGTAAAATATGCCAGATTGTGAAGTTTAACAGCCATGCTTTAAGAAATGATGTTTCCCATTTCCACATAAGACTGTGAACGCAGCGCAGTATCACGGATTACAATGGCGTCCTCCTCACCTGGACAGCCTTCTGGCGCAGGCGCGCAGGTAAGACATGCTAATTTTTAGAAGAGATACTGTGAAAAATGATCCTAAACATTATAATGCTGGGTAATTTTTGAAACATAGGGCCATACAGAAAGACGTCTTTATGTGGGGAGTTTGCCAAAACTCCGAACTGAAAAAATATGATCTGAAAGTGAAAAAAAATAAATAAATCTGAAACCAAAAAAAAAAAAAAAAAGAGATTTGAATGTGGAAAAAAAAGACAATTTGCAACTTGAAAAAATAAGACCTCAAATATGAAAATATATATAGGTGAAAATTGAAAATAAATAATTTATTCAAAAGAATATCAGAATTAAATCAAAATTATATTTGAATTGAAATTAACCTTTCCCTACACTTATTTTTAGTTTGAAAACGTTGGGGTTTCTTTTACAATTCAAGATCAAAACTTGAACTTCAAGTTTCAAATTTTATTTTTTCAATTAAAATTTCTTTTTCAAATTAACAAACCTTTTGGCCCTGATCTGGCTCCATAATCTCTATAATTAATTTTCTTTATTTCCTAGATGAAATAATAGGAAATTCACCAAAAGATACAGATATAAACTCATGATATATAAATACAATTATCTTTAAAGAAAAAACAACAGATAATCAATTTGTGTTTTGTTTCTTTTGCAATTATATTACTTTTTGGCTTTGCTGTATCATCTTTCATTCTACAGTAACAGAACTATAAATTTAGACTTTATCTTTGTGTGTGTGTGTGTGTGTGTGTGTGTGTGTGTGTGTGTGTGTGTGTGTGTGTGTGTGTGTGTGTGT
>JBBPCS010004781.1:0-11027 GCA_037974645.1 Hollardia meadi | reverse complement strand
AAATGTTGGTATGGATATTTCAGCTTTCCTTAAAGTTGGTAGGGACACGTCCCTACCATCCCTACCTAAATCTACGCGTATGAGTTTTTGAAATGTGTAATTTGACATTAGATAAAACAAAAAGAGACGGCTTTATCCTTTCATAAGTGATCCTTCTTCACAATGAAGCTCGCTTATCACAGCATTTACTGCATAGTCGTGGAGTTAAAATAGAAATTCGATTGCTTTTAATGGAATATACAATTGTAAGAAATAGTTTCTTATTTTAGTTATTTAGGTATTTCTGCCTTTATTCTGATTGCAGTTTGTGGAGAGGTGACAGAAATGAGGGGAGTGAGAAGAGGGGTGATAAGCAACAACAGTCTTTGACCAGACTTAGACGGGACATTGTGAGGTGCATCTTAAAGATGGCCACTGCCAGATGCCCAAAAATAATGTCTTGTGCCTCTGTCCCCACTGCAGTGTTTTTTTCTGGCTTTCCAAGAATTAGTATTGCTTTAAATCCATATGCAAGTGTTGGCACTGTCGCTGTTTAAACATTATATTGATCATGACAGTTCTGTGAAATTTATCCTCCACACTTTATCTCTTTGTCCCCCTCCCTCTCCTCCTCCCTCTCTGTCTCTCAGATCATCCCTGTGGAGAGACTGGTGAAGGGGAAGTTTCAGGACAACTTTGAGTTCCTTCAGTGGTTTAAGAAGTTTTTTGATGCCAACTATGACGGGAAAGAATATGACCCTGTACTGACACGGCAGGGTCAGGAAATAACGCCGCCTCCACCCAACCCAGGTATAATGCACACTTGTGACAATTAGCTGTGTGTAAAGTCAAAAGCTTCATTTCATTGCTCTTACCTCATCTTGCAACCACATCCCCACCTCTAACCCAGGTGAACCCATTCTCCACAAACCTAAAAGACCTGCTCACTCAGGTAACATCCCCTGCAACGAGCATATGTGTGTGTCTGCTTCTCAGTGTTTCCTTGCCGTGCCTTACCTACCTTCAAACTGCAAGTTATTTGGTTACCCCACCTCTTGCCCAGTGTCAACTGGGATAAGCTCCAGCCTCCTGAGACCCTGCAAGTGGATAGATAATGGATGGACAGAAGGCTTGTTGTGTGTGGTATTAGGGGCTCTGATAGTATCTCTTAATTAGTTAATAAAAAAATTAATAAAATGCTTTTTCTCACATTTTTGATCAGAGTCAGACAATCAAAATTCCGTAATGCATGTAAATAAGTCTGACTAAAGAGGAAAAATTAAGGAGCAAATGTCATACACAAGTTAACCATTTCAAGCAGAAGTGCTCTTTCCAGGCTCCATACAAGGGGACAATAACTAAAGGTGCAGAGTCATTGTCAAGGATTTGCCTTGGTTTTATGGTGTTCAACTGTGGTGAGAAGCAACACAAAAATCGAAAAAGTATATTAATCAAACATTTCTAACAGTGACGGCAAGTATACATGTTTTGCAGTAAATGGGCTAAAACCTGCAAGAACAATAGGATTATTCTTTAAGGTTATGCAATCAAAGCACACTGCAAAGACTTCCTTTTAAGGGTGAAGCTGTGTGTGTTTGTGCATGTGTGTGTGTGTGTGTGTGTGTGTTTTCTTTTGTACTTTCCGCTTTGTGAAAAACAGCTACAGTTTTTAAGGCTTGAGGCTAAAAACGTTTGCAAAGTGAGGACATTTTGGCAGGTCCTCATCTCTTGATGTGGTTTGTTCGACGGTTAAAACTTGGCTTTAATGTTTTAAAACTAGAAGTCATTTAGCTTAAGGTTATTTTTAAGAGTTATGGTTATTTTGATCTACAATGGCCGCAGATCAGCGGTACAAGAACACAACAGCAATAGCTGCAAAGCCTTCATCGGTCTCTGCACTGCATCTGTTCAGCCACAGGACTTCTGCGCACTCAAAAGTGATTGACAATACTCACAGTGACAATACTGTACTTGCACACACAAAAAGGTTGCTTTGGATCACATTTACACACAGAATTTTTGTAAAGCATGAGCTTTTATAGGCCCAGTGTAGACAAGTAAATCGGTTATCTCACACAGACAACTGACCGCCACCTGAAAACAACAAAGCCCACACGCATCCATCCATGTATGTGTGTGTATGTTTCTGTCTTCCAGGCCCCATGAGAACATCTCCCACAGCACCGAAGACTGTTCCAACCCCCCAGAGGCAGATCAACGTAGCAGCAGCCCGCAGGAGCACTCCTATGACCCGCAATGGAGGAGACGCTGAACTCGTAGAGCTCAACCAGCAGGTACCACTGCTGTTATCCGTTCAGCCAGTTCTAAAAAAAACTCTGTAGTTTCTTACCTTGACACCCCAACACGGTACCAGCTTCCATGTGCAGATCTCACATTAAATTTCATGATTAGTGGTGCCCTTCAATGTTCGTCAAGGTGATAGGTGGTTTGGAAGATTCTCAAAATTGCACTGTGACACTCATTTCACTTTAAGAGCCCATTTTGGCACAAACATGTTGTGTTGAGAATACCAAATGAGTCCCAGTTGGCCCAACATTTCTTTCTAATAATGAAATAACAGCGCAAGGTCAGTGTGTCCAGTCTGTGCTGGGGTGAAAATAGAGTGCTGGGATTTTTCAACTGACTCAACATATTCTCATATTATTACAGTTGTTACATAAATGACATTTTTAGCACTTTTAAAGCTTTATTTGATGCTAAATATTTGTACTGCACTTGTCATTTTTTACCTTCCCCCTGTTTCTTTAGTACTGTAAGTGCGTTACTTGTCTTTATTACTGTCTTTGATCACAGCTGCTGGATATGAAGCTGACTGTAGAGGGACTGGAGAAAGAGAGAGACTTCTACTTCGGGAAGCTGAGAGACATCGAGCTCATCTGCCAGGAACATGAAAATGATAACAACCCACTGCTCAGCAGAATCATGAATACACTGTACGCTACAGAGGTAAATTACAATAAAATCACACTAACGTCAAGTCATTGATGACACTTTCTCTTCTTTGGCTTAGGACAGGCTGTTCTTATTACTTTTCCAGTTACATTTGAATGAAAATGAAAGTGAGAAGGTCCAGTCCAAATGTTGAAATAATTGCACCAATTAACATAATTGTGCCATTTAACTAACATAAAGCAGATTCCATCGCATCTTGCCCCGTTAACGTTCTCATTCTCATTCTATTGTCTACCACCACACCAAAATTTAACACTTCAAACTTTTATTAATCAGGTTATGGTACATCCAGAAGTGCTTTGTCAAGAGCAACTTGACTTGCATTAGATTCCTTAGAAATTTCGCCTCTCATTTGAAAGGCTTCAGCTCGATGCTGAAAAACAGACTTCTTTACACTCAGACTTTTCTCCTTGATCCACCACAGCATTTTGCTGTGTTTCAGACTGCTATGTTTAAGCTGTTACAGAGGTCTGATGATCACCAAATTGAAAGTGAATTGTCAAAACAACAAACAAACATAAAGCATCTCACTGAGGTACAAAGAGCCCAGGTTGTCACTGCTTGATCTGTATCAGTCAAGAAGAGATTGAACACGCTCAAAATAAAAATGTTATGCTTGCTGTACTCTGACCTCAGCCTTTTTTGCAGGATGGATTTGCACCACCGGAGGATGAAGATGTTGACGAAGGGGCACAGGGAGACCAGGAAGAGTTCTGAACTCTTCTTCCTCTGTTCATCACCTTCATCAACCTGACCCCACTCCCCAAACCCCACCTCTCATTCTTTAACCTACCTGATCATTATTGTCATAATTCCCCTTTTTCCCCCTTTTATTTTATTTTTTACAATCCCCCTAACTTCTCTCATCTTGTCTGCGGCTGTCCATATCCATGATGACTTTGTTGCACAGCCTAGCTTCCTAAACTCCTAGTAAAGGACACAACCCAGACATGTCTGGACAAGGGCCCAGCAGGCTGACTTGACTTACTCAACCTATTCTAACCTGTTACCAGAGGGGACAGTTAAGCTCCAGGGCTAGTTTAGCCTGCTAGTCTGTGAAAGGTTTAAGGTTAGTAGCAATGAGATTACAGGGATCCAGCACTGGCAGCCTGGAGCCAACGGTGCTATCCATCTGTCTGTCTAAAGAGGCAGGTCACATTCTCTCACCATGCACTTTGATTGGTGACCACACACATTGCGGCACACTTTGCATCAGGGTTCATAAAGAGTTTATATATATAACCACACAATGTTTTCCACACAATGTAATACATTTTAGGATATTTTGGCTGCAAATTTCACAAAGTCAAATTATAAATGGTATTAAGCCACATAGGAGAGAGGCCTACAAATACAGTATAGTTTGAACTAATTGCCAATATGATGACACGTGAACGTACATTTAGCCTGCAGACATATCATAGACTCTGAACTGCTCACATGTACATGCATAAAGAAGTCATCATTCCAAGTGAAAACCACCACAGAGTATTCATCCAGTTGTCCCACCAGAGAGGGTTTGCTCATGAAACAGCTTGTTTATGAGACAGCATTATGTATTTATGTTTTTATTTATTTATCTTTATCTGCTTTATACAGTTTGTGAAAAAAAACATGCGGTTTTGGATTTGGGGAAATTGAAGGTCTTGCACTAAATGTAGCGAAACCAACCGACTGAAATGATCCAAAATGCCAACATGCAGTGACTGGCTGTAGCCATAAAGATACAGGAAGATGCTATTTTATATTTTTTAGATTTGTTTTAAAGAGGTTTGTTTTTTGTTTGCATTGAATTTCTCAGTGGCCAAGTCAGGAGTGTCAGGGTGTAAAATTTGCAGGACAAATGGCAGGCTTTGAATTCTATGAATAAACAAATGTAAAAAAAAAAGAAAAGAAAAAAAAGAAAGAAAGAAAGACTAAAGACATACACTACAAAATACTAATGTTTGACTGTGGTAATTGAGTTAAACATTACAGCTGCTATAATTATTTTTCTGTTGCTATTTAATTGAGTTTTGTTGCAAAGCCACACCACAGTGGTTGCCAAGGCAATATGAGTGTGATTTATTGTTATTGACAGCCAGACTAAGTGTGACTGACTCAAATTGGACCAGTCTGAGAGAACAAAACATCACACCCTCTCTAACTGTTTTTTTTAAATCATTGTGGCCATGTGATAAACTTGCATCATTTGGAGTTACTGCTGGAATGAAATAAAGCTCTGAGGTTAAAGAAAAGTAACAAACCTTATTGTTGTGCGTACTCTTTGCCATGTTGCTGCTGTATTTGTTATGCAGGACCAGTATTATTATCTTATTCTTATTTCCCATGCAAATCAGTGTTAAGCTCTGGCAAACTGTTCACTACACAAACACACAGTTATAGTGAAACCATAAGGATGATAAGAAAAAATAATTTGCACTTGAAAAACACAAGTACAATTGACTTACCAAAGATTAATATATTGACTCAGTAGGATGGCCCCTGTGGTCAATGGCTAAACTTCCATTCAGATCAAATGGACAAGGTCTTGAGAGAGATCCAGGAGGTTTGTGCCAAACAATAAGTGATTCATTTGAGCGACAGAGTGCCTCTTTTGAGAGAAGCTGCAGCCAAAACTCACCATCTGTTCCAGAGACAGCAACCAGATAGAAAACTGCAGCAGGCCTTTGGTTTAGCTGGACCTGGCAACTGTCAATGACAGAGCCCACAGCAGAGAGCTTACAGGAATCAGATAAAACTTTTTTTTAGTAAAGGAGTTCAAATGTTCCAGTGGAAACCGCTTGCCTTTCTATCATTACCGTTTTCTTGCTACTGTTTTGTGTCATCCTGTTCACATCTCAGATCCAGTTTATATCAACAACTAAGTTTCCATATTTCAAGAGCAGAAATTAATAGCAGAGCAGTCATGGGTTCATTCAAATTCATGTCTTGGGCTTGGTCCAGGCTTGTTTTATTTGTTGATGTCGAATGTTAGAAGCCCTTTTTATTTTTTGGTCATAATTTAACTCCTCCAAACTCTTTTGACTCAGTCTCAATTTAAAATGAATAAAAATAGACATTTACACTTACAGTGATGGACACATCACTCACTCCAGTTTTCTTTAACACTTAGTGTGTCCATATGCCAGCATTGACATACTGATAGCATCAGGACTGGTATCAGTGCAATAACTACCATGCTTGTCAGAGTATAGTTTCAATAATTTGCCAAATATGCAATTTGCTATCATAGAAGACTATGAAAAATCAGCAAATATTTACGCTAAGAAGCTGGAACAGATGAATTTGGGGATTTTTTTTGAATGACATAAACTATCAAAATTATTGATTAGAAAGTGTCAGTTGGTTGGCTAATTAATTAATCAATTTATTTATTTATTAAACAGTTTAAGCTATGGGCACGTTAAACCTGATAGACTGGCTGTGGAAATGATAGCGTTTTGAGTTTACTGATTAATGCTGGTTCAAACTTGTAAGTAGACGCCATTTTTAAATGTATTTTTAAACTATTACTGTTAAGCAAAAATAAATACAACTTTGACGTTAACATAGAGGAAACTGATTTGAAAATACTCTGGGTAAATTATTAAAAACTTAGACCTGTATGAACTTGTCCAGTTCTCTCACAGAAATTAAACTAACGGTCCAAAGCTGTCACTCTGACGTCATACCGACAAAGAGACGTGGCACGCGGGTGCTTAAATGATCGGAGCCGTTGAGTGAGCGTCTCGTCGTTCTGTTTCATTGAGCAGGGAGGAAGTAGGCAGGAAGTCACGGAACCCCGAGCTAATAACACATCATCTGGACCAGAGACATGGCGTCGAATAATGGCTCAGTCGGAAAATGGGAGGTAGTGAAGAAAGGGAAGAAAAATAACAGCTCAGGAGGAGGGAAGAGTCCGACTGACAAGAAAACCGGCAGCGGGGGAAGGAAAGCCCTCGGCGAATCGAACCAGCCATCCAGACGTAAGTGAACATGGCCCTCTAGACTTCTGCTAGCTGCTCTGTGACCCATGTAGCTCACTGTAAAAGTTCAAATTATAGGAAACGGCTGGAGTTACACGTTCAGCTGTGTCTACCAACTAAAAAGTCTCTTCTTACATTTAGGTTCTGGTGTCTTCATGGTAATGATAATACTAGAAATGACGTCTTGTATGTAACTGTCACCTGATTTGTCAAGCTAGCCACTCTAGCATAGCATCACGCAGTAACGCTACAATTTTTTTGTAGTTCCGTCTGGAGGTTTACCAGCTTCTCTGCGTAGCTATACTTTACCTCATCTGCTGACACATTAATTTCAAAATAACGGATAACTGACCTTTCTAGGCTACATGCTCCTGCCACATACAGCTATAAGGAATTGCTAGTTAGCTTGCTAGCAGCCTCGAAGCAGTGTGTCAACACGGGCAACGTCATCGCTGAGAAGCTACATCTCTGAAGCATGTGTTAACTGCTTTTGCGACCTTTTTGTCTTTGTTCGGCTGTTACACTTTTAAGTGCATCTTCAAGGTGTTGTTACATTGTAGCTGAACCGTATAACGTTAAGCTAAGTAATAAGACATCCGCTTATTACCACTTAAACTAACAGGGACAGCTGTCACTGTTCTGAGTGGTCATTTATCATTGTGACTACAGTCGAAAGTTTACCCACTTCGCATTGATTTATTAAAGGATAAGGCCTGGCGATATATTGTATTTTTTCTTATTGTCAACAAATCTAATGAAAAGAACAAACCAAACATTTAATTGATCATAGGCAACTAACAAGTAACCTGTTGTTTGTGTAACCACAGCCTGAAATAATTTATTCCTCATCCGTTGTTCACGGACTGATAAATTATCAGCCTGATAAACTGAGCTGATAGTGAAATTATAGTCAATAAATTGAACAGATTATACAAAGCCAAATTGCTTTCATTGACCAAACATTTGTCGCTGTTGTGGATGATTTTTTTTTTTTTTTTTTTTACAGTTTCAGAGGAAGACAGTATGAGTGCAATTTGCAATGCATCTTCCTCAAAGGTCCCTGAGAGGAGGGAAGACTATGAGTTTTAACAACAATCTTATTATAGCTATGGAATATCAAATCATCCATCTTTGCTCAATACATCTCAGCCTACAGGTTATGAACTTCTTGTTATCTTACCTGTATCGGCCATGAGAAGCAGATAATTATGTGTAGGTGGGTATCCGGGATATTTTTGGCTTCATTTTTGCACAGTGGGAGGAAGTGTAGACCATTTTATTAGTCGATTTTTATTTATGTCAATGGTTTTCACTTGTAGATCAAAGTGAAACTACAGACATCTTGTCAGTCAGCCTAATTTCATCAAGGTTTTATCAAAATCTAAATTTTACGTTCTTCATTATCAGTTTTGTTCTCGCTTGTTGCCAAATGCTAAAGTAATTTGTGTTTAGTCAAATTACCATACTGCAAACTTGGGTGAGTTAGTATTCTAGTAGGGCTGCCACTAACGATAATTTTTATTATTAATGAATAAAAATCTATTTTCACAATTAATCCTATTAATCGATTAATTGTGAAAATAGTTTTTTTTGTTTTATTTTTAGTCTATGAAACGTCAAGAACTTGTGAAAAAATTGATTACAATTTCCCAGATACCAAAGTGACGTCTTGTTTCTTTTGCCCAACCATATAACCAACCAACCGTCATAAGAAACTAAGAAAAGCAGCAAATCCTCACATTTAAGAAGCTGGTGGAACAAGCAAATGTTTGACATTTTTGCTTGAAAACTGACCGAAATGATTGATCAATTATCAAAATAGTTGGAAAATAAATTTCTTTCAATTGACAAATTGATTAATCAACTAGTCATTCAGGGCACAACACAAACTTTTTTCCCCCAAGGAGGACATGTTCTCTTAAAAGAAAAAAATTGGGAGCACACCAAGTAATTTAGGAACACAAGAAAAAATGTAACACATGGTAAAGTAACACATGGTTTATTAACAAACAGTATATTGCATAAAATATTTTTACTGCTTATCAGTCAAATACTAAACGTATTCAAAATGTTGGAATTTATCTGCCTTCAATCAGTAACAAGTAGGCCTACACAGAGAAAGTAGGAATGTTTAGTTAGATAATACTTGACTCATCAAAAAAAGGTGAGTGCCTATTCACACAAAATAAAATAAATTGTTTGGTTTTATATTCAGCAATCAGCATACTTGACATTCAGTAAACACAGCAGCAATTACCCTCAACAACCACACCCTCTTCTCAGGTATGGCTGTGACTTAAATACTGGGTGACAAAAAAAGATTAGATCTCACTTTGCCACTCTTATTTATTTATGCACCAGTTTTATCAGTGAATCAGCCTGTTCAAAGTCTGTCTGTCTGGTCACAGTGACTGTGTCAGTGATGAGGGTAGTATTAGTATAAATTCTTCACATAAATTCACATGTAGTATTTATGTGAAGAGTTTAAATTGTGATTTATACAGTGTAACCAGGATCATACTTTCACCTGAAAGTGCTTCAGCATTACTGGGCTCTACAAATAATAAGATTAATACTGAACTCTTAGAGACAGTCAGTATTCTCGTCAACAAGTCAAATCTCAGCTTATTTCCTTAAAGGCTTCCACATTTGAATCATGAGACCGTTACTATTTGTGGTTTTTTTACATGTTCAAAATAATCCTCCAGCCTTAAGTTCCACTTGAGGCCTTCGTATGCGTTAGAGCAGGCTTTATGGGTCGTGTGTCTTCACAGAGCAACGCTGGGAAAAAATGTTATATAAGGTTTTGTTTTGGTTGAAGCAGCTTTTATTTATTTATTTATCATCAGTATAATCATGATAACACTTTGTGTGACTTAAGTTATATTTTAGAGATAATTAGTTAATAATCTAAGGTTTTAACTGAGTCAGTAGAAGGTATGAAAAATTAAGAATAGTGCCTTCCACAAGGGCATCAGACTAGCATTCTTGAATTTAAAGTGGCTGTATTGTGCTCATTTTCAAGTTAATATTTTTATTTTAGGTTTATACTACGATACGTTTACAGGCTTTAATGTTAAAAAACACATTATCTTTAACATGCATTGCAGCAGAACCCGATTCACCCTCTGTCGAAAACACTCTTTTAGTTCCTGTCTCTTTAAGGCCCCCCTCCCGAAAAGCCCAGTCTGCTCTGATTGGTCAGCTGGACCATTCTCCGGTCAACTGCTTAGTGTGTGTGTCGGAAATTTCAAGCCCCTTACCATAACTGGATTTCAGTTACCAGAGGCTACCTGAGCAGCTGAAAACACAGCTGTAGCTACGGTAATAATGGAGTCGGTTAAACAAAGGAAATTTTCCCTTGCAGTGAAAAACACAGCGTCTCGTCAACATAGCGATACTTCTAACAACTCTTCCCAGTTGGCGCGTGTCAAATTACAGCTCTGCCCAAGGGCGTGCCAAAATAGCCATAAGGCATGCATTATGCAAAAGTGTGACGTGTGAAATGACTGACTTTCTGAATATTTGTTTAGTATTGATAGATATGAACACATGTTTAGATTACCGCATTCATCTTCATTCATCATGTGATATTTCAGTGAACGCTTACTAAACTGAGACATTTACACAGATGGCAACTGCTTCAGTGGGGTGCAGGAGTCCAGGGGCATGAAGAATAATCCTGACTAACCAATATTTGAATAAAGAAGTTGCGGCGATGGTCAATACTGAACACTGACACTATGATGAAACCCTTACTTGCGTCACAGCTCTGTGTTGTGCCAAGGAGGCACACACACGGACCCAATTTAGATTTAGGTTTGTCAGCAACATGTATAGCTGAATGATCAGTGAACAACTGGTGACCTCTGTCAACACTGATTCAAGTCTGTGGGTGGGTGTGACTGGGATTTGTGTGTGTGTGTGTGTGTGTGTGTGTGTGTGTGTGTGTGTGTATACACACTGATCAGCCACAACATTAAAACCACTTACAGTTGAAATGAATAACATGGATGATCTCGCTACAGTACAATATTCTGCTGGGAAATCCTGGATCCTGACATTCATGTGGATGCCAATTGACACAAACCATCTGCCCAAACACCC
>JBBPCS010004780.1:0-11027 GCA_037974645.1 Hollardia meadi | reverse complement strand
CCCCCCCCCCCCCCCCCCCCCACTTGAATAGTCCCAGCTCCTCTGTATTCTCAGTCTCTCCATCATAAAAATGGGACACAGATTCTCTAACTGCTGCATTTAGCACAACAAAGCCAACCAACCAAGAAAATTAAGCCAATAAAAAATTAATATTGTTTGAACACGCACAAAAACACTGGCTTAGAATCTCAAACAGCCAATCAACTGTCAGGCAGCATATCTGCCTCAAATCGTTTTTTATCCTTCATTCGGCAGCACTTTGGTGTGAAACGTGAGCATTCCTTTCATACACAGTGTTGTCAAGCTGCTTCAGTCATTATGGAGGCCTGCTGCTCAGGATAGCACACATACTAAATTCACTTAACGGGGAGAGGAGTATAATGGGAGTGCCAGCCAGGAGAATGCAATAGGCAAACCATTATTCAACAATGCCACAATGTGCTTCTGTTACAGTCTCGTGTCAGGCTCCAAGCAACAACAACAAGCTCTTCAGAAACCCACTGGACAGGCTGTTTGTGCATATTTATAAAGTGCTACAAACTGGGACAAAAACACGCCTGTTACAACAGTAAACGATGGCAATCTGTGATTTTTGGTTGTGGTAGAAAAGTTAAATTGATCTTGGGGATGGTAAGATAATGAGTAACATTTCATTTTTGCATATACTAGAGGGGAGGAAATGGTTGGAAGCATGGAAATGGTTTAAGCTTAGCATAAAGACTGGAGGCAGTCCAGCTTCATTCTTATGGCACAGATATGGGAAAGACAACATTTAAGACAGTTCAGTAACATTTCATTTTGGTCACTTGCACCTATAGTTTCCTATAATATCCTAGAAAGTATTGTGATATGAATATGAGCAATAAACAAACCGCAAAAGAAAAATCCTTCAATTCAAACGTTCATTCACACTCGGCATGTGGACATTTGATAAGTTGGAGCCCTGGATACATGGGCCATGCATTCACACTATTTGGCCAATCAGATGAAGCCCCAGCGAGCTGTCAGCTACCCTCAAATTAATGAGTGTCAGTTTGGTGGTGACTGCGAGGTTAACTAGCATGAAGAGCAAATATGGGCACTTCATTCTAAGGTTCCAGGACAGGACTACATAATGGTACAACTGCACATGATGGCAATTATGGAGCCAACTTTAAATTTATTAAGTCCAATTAGGTGCTAGTGTAACCCAAAGTGTTTCAATCAGTGCAGCCACAGCAGGTCAGCTGAGCACGCAGAATGTGTCATTTATCTAAAAAACATACTATTCAACTCAAGAAAACTATGATGTGGCATAGAAATTTTTAGTGAATTATACTGATGTCTTGATACTCTATAACCAAATTCTACACCACAATGAATCTTATATGAGAGCAGGTTTAACAAAAAGTACCCAAATGCACTAATGTATACATTAAAAGTCCTCCATTAAAAGGAAAACAGAGAGGAATCTAATCCTGACTTCCCATGATGCTCTTCCTCCCTACTTCCTGTCCCCTGGGGAGTGAAGGTACAGGCACATGCACAGTTTCACACTCTGGCACAATGGCTTATGATGCTCAAATCTCATCCATGTGACACATGTCAAAATGTTATGCACATGTCATGATTTACATTTCTGCACACTCAGGCTCCCTCCTCGTGTGTCACTCTTTCTTCCACCTGTTCAGTCATTTCCCATCTTTCTCTGCTATGTTTTGATGTGTGTCAAGTTTTTACACTCTGTATAGGCCTCTGGGGAAAGAGGTTCATGGGCAAGATTTCCTTTCAGAAGCAGTAGTTTCAGGTACTGAAACTGACACACACACACACACACACACACACACGACACAGATACACATTCATGAAGCACTTGCATACAAACTGTACACTGGCCCCATGACACTGACAGAGAGCTCAGCCTTGAAAAAACATGACAGGGATCACATGATAATATTACAGTGCAGCCACACATTCTGCACACACAAACACAAAACAAGCAAATCTCTCTCCACAGCACACTCGTATGCTCTGTTTTAATCTGGCACTGTGCATTATTTGGTTTGCTAGAGTCAAAAACCATGTGGCAAATTTAATTTCTTGGTTTGAAAAGCACAAATTACTGACTGACCCCTTTGCTAGACCATGCCAAGTCTGAGTTTGAGATGTTTCTCCTGTTAAAATAGTGTCATAGATACCAACATGCAAAGCTGAAAGCTCATATTTTAGTCAGCGACAAAGGCCTGACCTTTGTAACACAGCAAATATTACAACTGCAGAGCAGCTATTAAAGGAAATCCAGGTCGAAGTTTTAATCTGTCAGACCTTATTTTTTACTTTCCTAATCAGAATTAAAATTTTAGATCCTAAGTTTAACCCTCCAAACATGAAGCAAACATTCCCACTTGATTACAGGCATGCTTTCCACTCCAAGCTTCATTCATTCAAAGCCCATTAACCCGCAAGTATCACGCTGTAAGGTCTTGACTTGTTCTCTCTCTGCACTGCTTCATTCTTCTTTTCCCACATCTTCTCTCTGTCATGTGACTGCCATCCCTTTTCTTCCTAATGTCTATTTTTTCCTCTTCTGGTCCTGTAATAATCTCTGTCTCTCCCTCACATCTCCTCTCTGGCATCGGAGGTTTTTCATGTTAACCACATTTGTAACCACGGACTCCCTGCTGATTTTGGGGAGCAGGAAGGGAAAAAAACATATTAATTGAAAAGTATACTTCGATGTGACTGTGCTTATTACACCAAACATAAACTTGAATGCTATGAGGCTGTCTTTCCCATGCAGCTTTAGAATAATTTGTAAAACCTGACTGTATCGGCATGTCATCAACACGAGCTTCAGGACATCAGATGGGTTTTATTAAAAGTTGGAGCTCTTTTTACTGAGAAAGAGACAAATGTGCGAACGAATTGAAATTTTCTATCAACTTAAAATGAATTTGCATTCATGACTTTAACGTGAGCATGGGCACAGATACAACTTTTTTGAAATTTTGAAAACCTGCTCAGAACGTGTGTATGAACTGTATTTGCAGTATGAGCATGTAAATGAGAAGCATAAATAAACATGACAGTGAGTTTTTCAAGAGGTGTTGGCAGTCAGCATTAAGTGAGGCGGTGATGTGTTTGGACTTCCAGACAATAAAGCCTTTATCAGATACAGAGGTGTATTAGAAGAGAGGTGACTGTTGTTAGATATGTCTACTGACAGGATATTGGATGATATAGGCAGGACATGGACGGTGCAGCTGTCACAATAGCTTACACAGTAAAATAAATGAAGCAGCCCGTTATTTTACCGAACCTTTGTAAACTGACTCATTGTGGTCCGTGTGGCTCATTAAACGAAATGTGGCTAACAGGTTATTGACACAGAACAGACAGATCAATGTCACACACAGTGGGCCTTCTTAATTATACATGATTATATGCTTAAAGGAGTATTCCAACGTTTTGGTATTGCACTTCAATTAAGTTGGGAGACTTTTTGACCTGACGTTTAGACCATAGAATTGCTCAAGTAAAAAAAAAGGGTTTCTGAAAAAAAAAGACTGCACTATCCTACATTTCCCATAACGCAATCAAATTTGAATATTTTTGTATGTCTCCCGTCCACACCTCCAGTTTGTGACAAATTTGTAGTTTCCGATTCCAAGATGAGATAACCATAATTACATCACTATGACATCATCAGGGCTATTTTCTCAAGAGGTGACAATGGGGATGCACAATATTGGATTTTTGCCAATATCCAATATGGCAATATTTTCCAGCTCATTTTGGCTGAATGCCGATTTTTTCTGTTTAATTGTGGAGACAATCAAGTTTCTCCTGCAGTGGAATCAACATATTATTCTGCCTACTCTTATGGTGATGGCCCATCGAAAGATGCTGATGCTCACTGGTTTCAAAATGAACACTTTCACTGGGCAAATTAAAAAAACTTACACTCGCTCATAATTAAAGTGTCATCAGCCTGTCAAATCGACAGGTTTTTTTTCAGGTATTGACGCAGATATTTAATTTCAAAGCCTTTATTGTCCGATAATGATGTGGCGATATTATCGTGCATCCCTACTTGATGAAGCCTCTCCCTTTTTTCCAAAACAGTAACTTTGATAGTAATAGTTATTTCGGAAAGCTGCTGTATATATAACCTTGAGCAACCATTCTTGCTCAGTCAAATATTCTGCATCTTTCCAACAATGTTCAGATCACTTCAAGACGAAAGCCGAAAGCTGTAGCTTTGCTACCTCTTTAATTTTCTTGCAAACTTGTCTGTCCTCAGTTCATCAGTCACAAAGAAAAGTTCATTTTGAAGCTCAAAATTCAAATATATGAATACAAAATAAATGTTAAAATATTGAATCCAAGTCTTTGATTTCATCATCATGTTCCAGTTTATAGATTATGTCCATATTATTAGTGTAGTATTCCATGACTTCTTTTGGGAAGAGGCAAAACATAAAAGAAGCTTGAATTATCAGAGGGAAAAAAAAGGTCCATAATGTCAGACATGCTACTAGACAGCCAATAGGGGAATAGCTAAAACAACAGTACAGCACATATTCACTACTGCACTACTGCAACACAGCACAAGCTAACTGAAGGCCTCTCCCACTGTTTCACTACTTCCTGAAGAGTCACCCATCTTCTGTTTATAATCCTAGAGAGAGTAGATCCTGAACACGCGTTTTGCTGAATCAGCCCCGAGCTTGTTTGCTTCTTTCTACCTTCCACTCTCTTATCAACTTTCTTTATCCTCCCTCTCTGCTGTCCTATTCTCTTTCTCATTGACTCACTCTCTTTCTGTCCGTGATTTATGGTTCCTGGTGTTCAGCCAAGGTAAGAAGTCCTGAGAGCAGGATGCTCCAGCTCCACAGCCTCCTGATTCAATAAGAAAGAAATTCTTATTCTTCCTCTCTCCGCAAACGGATAACGAGGCTGTTCAATACAGCTGCAATTTGGCCTTCTTGTTGTAATAATAATGACACAGAATGGTAACCATACTTCATGTAGTGCTGCATTACAAGTGGTTCATGGGTCTACCGGAGCTCACAGCAGCAGTACTGCAAAATGAGCTGGAGGTAAAATATCAGACTATAAACGCTATGTGGGCATAATCATTATTGTGACAAGAGCATCAGATCATAACAGGGGAGAAAAGCCTCATGAAATGTTAATACAGAGATATTAAGATATTTTTTCACATTCACTTCTCTGGAACAAAGGAGAAAATGATACATTAGAGCAATCTTGTCTGATTTAAGTAGACTCTGTATCATAAACAATAACAAAATAAAAAACACATGACACACTGGCTGACTTTTCCCCCTGTATTTAAGCAAAAAAAGCTTAGCTAAGCTAAGACAGAAATAATTGGAAGGAATTTGAGAAAATATTCACTTTCTTGCCACATTTTAGCTGAGAAGATTGATACCACACTTTTGTTTGCCTGTTAAATATGAAGCTACAGCCAGGAGACAGTTAGCTTAGCTTAGCATAGTGACGGGAAGACAACTAGCAAGCACATAACCCACGGTAAAACTCAAACTTGTCATTTTAACACTGATCAAGTTATGATGTGTTGATTAGTGATATTTAGAGGTGGTGGAAGTATATTTTTTAATCTCTGGTCAGAGCCAGGCTAATGGTCTCCTCATGTGTCATGTCTTTATGCTATGCTAAGCTAACAGGCTACAAGAAATGGAGCACATATTTCCCAAAATGTTCAACTATTCCTTAAAGATGGCAATTGGACTTAAACTGTTATGAAGAACAAAAAAAGAGTGTTTGTTTGATCCAGTCATGCATCCACCCAAACTTTAACCTACATAATGAGGGAGCTGAATCAAATCAGCCAATTGTGAACACATCATGAAACAAAAATTAAGTCTCTCATGTGTAATCTAATAATTCTGCTGTAATGAGGTTAAACTTCTCCTGAAATCAGGACACAGATTGATTTAAAGTGCAAAGAGAAGTCCACCAGTATGCCCTGATGAAGGCCAGGATGTCTGAAATGCAGCAGTGCCTATTTTTAGGTTCTCCACTTGATTTCACTCGACTTTGAAGTAGATTTCTCTCATGCTTCTGATTCATGCAGAGCCTAGCCTCCCCTCCCTTCTCAACACACTTTGTTACACGGAGCACATTTCATTTTCACCTTTGTCACTAACTGAGAGACTTCAACCAGAATGAGACTGAGCAAAGTCATCTCAGGTAAATCTTAGGTAAAGGAAGGCAACATTCAAGGTACGCAGAGAAAGAGAGGACTGGAGTAACTCAGAGGACTTGTCCACATCCAGATGCACACACAGACGCTGAACTGAGGTGAACCCCCAGCATTCATGTCCCCAGACCACCTCTCAACCAGCCAGCCTGGCCCGCTACCTGACGAGCAGAAGGTGGGCTAATTAGTCGATGGGTGCCATCAAAAGCCCAACCTGTAAGGCCATGGAATCACTCCATTATGGATGAGACATGCCTCAGGAAGCCTGGTTGGCATGGCAACACACTGACAGCGTGCAGTGGCTGCTGATGTTCACATTAGTGACCAATCAGCTGGCAGGAGCTCAGTCCCCTCAGGTTAAAGGGACAGCATGCAGCAGGTGCTGCAGGTCACATGTGCATTGATTGTCTATGGCGAGTTCAGCATTATTCAGATGGTGAAGATGTACTTTTGGTATTTAAGTGACTTTAGAAATGGCTGCCGTTAATGTCACAAACTTCCTTTTTTGGAAAATGCTAACATGGGTCTCATAAAAGAAAAAAAAACTTTAGGAACCTGCATGCCCGCATGTCCTTTGATTCACTGAAATATTAAATGTATGCATCCATTTCTGTGACAGTTTCCCTCACAGGGTCCTGTGATACACACTGCAATATTGGAGGTAATTAGGCTCCCACCGTTCTATAAAATCTCGTTATTTATGCCTGAGATCAGAGCAGGTTTGTCACACAGCATCAGTGAGAGTAGAGTGTGTTTACAAGCCTGAGCAGCTCAGAGAAGCTTTATAGGCAGAATGGGACAGAGGAGATAAACTGCAACTCGTATATGTAGTATTACTCACCCTGAGCACACATACTGTTCCTGCATGTTTATATACGTACTGTATATGCACATAAAGTATGCATCAGTAACATTAGTAATGCCATCAAATATCTGACTTAGAATTTAGCTGTTTGGGCCTCTTGTCTCAGAATCTGTCAAACACAAAGGTAGGAGCAAGGTTTTGTCATTATAGTATTATTATCTTCAAAGTCTAGTACATTTCTTTTACTTATATGGTATAATAAGTAAATAACTGCCAGCTATTTTGGATCTTGTCTCTATAAACTTTCTTTCATAATTTAGAAGATACATCTGTCAAAACTGAAAATGGTAACTTAAAGTTTCATGTTAATCTAGCAGATATGGCGGTCCAATTATGAGCCATGTGCCACTCTGTACATTTGACTCTGTACTTCATGTGACAGGTGAAGTGTTGGCCAGACAGTAAACTGCCTTAGGCTGCAAAATACCAATGTGTTCCTCTGCCGTGGGCAACTTCCTGTTAGTCCTTGCCTCAAAGCCCTCTTGGTTTTCATTCTTCTCGTCTAATCAGTGAATGATTTAGACCCGGGGATGCCGAGTGAATACAATAAGCTTCCTGCTAGGATAGAAAATCAGCAGAAAAGACCACAAAATCAGGTCTATCAATTATCACGAGGTTACGAAAGCAGCTGAAGAAGAAAGATTTTGGGATCTTTCCAGCCTAGCTATTGATGGGGATTATTATGGAGAATTTAATATTTATATATTTAATAAGCACATCAGATTTTCAGGGGTTACAGTGGTTAGAAAAACAGACAATAAAGAGGAAAAGTGTCACAATCAAGACACGTCACTTTTCCAACATTTACATTTATTTTACTGCTTCTAAATATTAATTCTAAGTACTCAGCAAAGCAGTGATCTAATATGTATATACACTGAGTATGCCATGCAACTCCATACTGGTGCGACTGTATGACAAAACACGTGGGGATGGGAGCTGGAGGGAGTAAAAAAAGTAGATCTATCAGTCTGGTACCACAGCTGGGAGTGACTGGAGGAACGTGATCCCGGCCTCCTGGGAAAGCCTGCCGCCTCTGACCACACTTAATTATTCATCGGTTGCACAGCGAACCACTGGCAAGTGTGCCAGGGTCGTCAAGGCAACCACAGCCTGTCTGCTCACACCAGCAACCACAAACCCACACTCATACAACCAGAATTTAACTACTTGAGTTTAAATTTTAAGCATGATGATACAGAAACAATCATCTATACCTCATGACCCCAATGCAATGTGATCATCGCAGAGGTCAAATAGGGTAATGCATATTTAGCCGCTATAGCGCCTACACAACCTTAAAAAAAGACTCAATTCACACCATGTTCACCACCTCAGTAGCCCCATTAGGACAAAATGTCACATAAATGTCACCCAAAAATGTCACAGTCTGATCATACATACTGATCAGAACATGATCTTTTCTGGTGGATAATCTTTGGGGTTTTTCTATAGCAGTTTGATGACTTAAGATGTTGGAAAATGACAAAAAGATGATGTCTGGATTATGACACGTGACATCAGATGATGTCTTATAAAGTCACTGCAGAAAGATCTCAAGCAAGAGCAAACCTCCATACGGCTGATTCAGGTTTCTGCTTATGTTCATCTGCAATCACATATTCAAACATGTTGCTATAAGATTATACTACTGCACACAGGAATAGACTGCAACAGCTGACATGACTTACAAAATTGTGCTGCGTAAATACACACACACACCTTTCTTTGAGTGTTGCAGTTGTCAATCAACATTAAAGATTTAGCAGCTCACTAAGCTGTGACCAAAGATACATTTCAGAGAGAGGAAGACTTGTGTTGACATGTAGGGAGAAACACATGGAACAATACATAACAATAACAAGCAGCTGCTCATGAAAATCAGGTGTGCGTGCGTGCGTGATTATGAATCATTTAGGTCAGTGCAGGTGTTTTTCTAGGATTGGGTGAACAGACTGACACAGACACCCCAGTGGCTCAGAAATCTGCTCTCCTATCAAAGCCAAATGACGTCAAGAAGGAGTGTGTGTTTGTGTGCTTGCAATCCATACGGCTACTCGGTGAGAAGCGAGGGCAAAGCACACGTATAAATACACTCAGAAATACGCCTGCAAGCACTCAGACACACAAGGCAAGCTCATACATACAAAGTGTACTGTGTGTAGGAGGAAAATAAGGCTGGCTGCATACAAATGGCAACATTTACTTTGGTAAAAGAGTAAAAATAACATTGTATTTTCATGTAAACAAAAGCCCAAAGATTATAACTTATTGGACTTTTACATTTGTTCAAATTGTGAAGATTTCAGACAATTATCCAGTAAGTACTAATAACCACCATGGCACAAGACAGTAAAGGAGCATTAGCGCAACAACACCCTGCCAGAGCCAAATAGCAAATAAGATTTGAGATTGTTTTGACACAGTTTTGGATTGTATTTAATTATATTTAAGCCTCATTTCAGTCCAGCAAAAGAAATCTCTCTGTTCTTCTTTTACGTCATCAGGCAGGACAGAGGTTACTGAAAGCCACTGCCCCGTCAAACAAACATCCATGAATATGGAAGAAGACATGTTTAGACTCACACATTCACATTCACACCAGTTGCTTTGCGTTATTCAGATGCCACTCAGAGGCCAAGCGTGCCAACTGGTAACATGAGCTGTGACAGGATTGGATCTCTACCATTCCCCGCATAGTGACAACAGCAGTAATTTGCATTGGACAGGACTGTATGTTGGCATGTTACAGTGGCATGTGACTTATCATTTTTCAGTAGGCCTGGGAAATGTGGTGGTTAAATCGGGGCTATATTTGGATTAAAAATGGCAACATTAACATAATTATAATGAGTTAATACAGGTTGATGTTTTATAGGCTACTATCAGCATGATACCCTCCAAATCACATGAAGAGCCCTGGAAGTCAAAATTGGTAACTACAATATTATGATGCTAAAATTCATCCTCTCTTATGTTCCAAACATTTCAATTTGTTTTAAGATAATACTGTAAAAATGATAAGAATTGTGATTGTTTCTGTGTATTGACCATGAATCATGGCTGCGAAAAGCAAAACTACCTGTTTCTATTTCGTTTCTCACTAATTTCAACTAAACACATTTGATAATATTAATGTCTTGTACGTCATACAGTAAACATTCAAATTGGAAGTACCAACAGGCCAAGCCAGCAGGCTTTTTTTTAAGCTAGCGAGGCTAGCCAGTTAGCTTACACCTTCCTACAACAGTAATATTACACTTTTCTTCGTAATGTTCTGACGATACCACATGACCAAAATACAGAGGTCTACCGCGGAGTTCAGGTCATTACCGCCACTTTTTTTTGTCAGTCTCATGTTATTAGACTGCACAATGCGTTTGATCTGAGCTCTCACACGTGTCGAGTCAGGAACACAGCCTCTGATTGGTCAACAGATTCACCCTAAGGAATCATGGCATTTACAGAGGAGGGGTAACAGCCATGATAATAACAACTGCTTTCAGTTTCAACACAGAAAAATAGATTAAAATAATCACAGAAAACATTCAATGTTGCATTTATCGCAATGGATTTATTTTACAAAGTCTCCAAAAAAGAGGCTGCAGTTCAAGACAGGATTACTAAACTTCTGAAAGGGACACGGTTGCAGCAAAGCCAATGTGAACGGCACAACAGTAACTTCCAGACCTTACTTCAACTTTTCCAGCACTTGGTAAATAACAGACGAGACTTTTTTGGTCTCTGCTGCGTTTATTAATTTACACGATGTAGCTTTCCTTTTTTTCCGTGGTAAGAAAAAAAATCCCAAAACTCCAAAACATACCGTCACAGCTCTATTTCATCATCAGTGTCTTCTGCACTGCTGACAGCAGCAGAAACAATCTATTCTTCTGTAATCTAGAAGAATACACAACAGAGGCTCTGCATTTAAAT
>JBBPCS010004779.1:0-11029 GCA_037974645.1 Hollardia meadi | reverse complement strand
GGCAGCGCTCGTATCCGGGATATTTTGGCTTCACTTTTGTACAATGGGAGGAAGTGGAGACGCGTCGTCCGTCTTTATTTATGTCAACGAACAGAACCAATACAACAAACATGCTGTGTATTAATACCGCGATCGCAGATAGCGTTAGCAACATGGCTACTGCTAGCAGCCTGGCTGATGTCCGAAACCAAAGCAACTCCAATTCCAATTAAACATAGAAGCTCTGGCTTCAGTGCTGTGATAAAGGCAGCGTAAACAACTATTTCTATTAATGAGTAGGCAGGTCTTGTTACTGACCGATCTAGTAGAAAGAATGTCGGTTTTGATCCCTCTCAAGTCTCGGTGGCAAGGGGAAACACATGTCGACGGGGGAACAGATTTTGACACAACACCGAAGAGCTTTCCATCGAGTGAATGCCCGTCAGTTCACTCTTGTTTTACATCGGTTTCTATCACTCTCGTTCTTCACTTTTCTTTTTCTTTTGCAGGGTAGAATTTCCACAGTTACTCCATTTGTTCCACTGTTACCTGGGGTCAGCGACCGGGGAGAACAATGCCTCTTCCTTTTGGGTCTGTAATGGCCTTAATTTTTACACGAGAAAAATCCAGCCCGGTGGCAGCATGAATAGCATAGTGAAAGTGAGGCTTACAGAGAACCAATCTAAACGCATTTTTCTTTATCTATGACACTGTGCAATATATATTGACTTCATAATGCAAAGTTAAAGGGAAAAAAAACTGTCTATTGCCTGTTTAAGTACATTTTTTGAAATTATTTATGTATTTTTACCGAAGTGTCAAAAGTAAAAGTAATCATGATGCATGGAAATATAATAGTAGTATATTAGTAGTCATATTGATAATATTGATTCACTGGTGCAGCCATGAAATTACAGAATTCTTAGTTTAGATTCACATTATGAGATCATTTGCCCCAACACACAAACACACATAGTGTATATGTGTGTGAGTAAGTGTGTGAATATACTGCACATGTTGGTGAGTCAGCAGTGAACTTGTGAACTGTATTAACACGTGTCTTTATTTGCTGTAGTGTATACGTGCGTGTTCACGGTGTGTATATTTGTGTGTAAGGCCCGGTCTGATGACATTATCAGGTTTGGTAATCTGCTCTGTAATTGCCTGCTGCTGACACGGCAGTGAGGCTGATACGGCTGCAGAATAAACAGACTGCTAACAAGTAGAGGGAGCTCGTCTTCACTTGATCCGCACAGCGCAGCGTGACATCTGGACTGGACGAATCGGGGGCAGGAGCACAGAGGCAGGGAAGCAGGGAACGAGAGATGCATGAAAACAGCAGAGAGATATGGAGGGAGAAGAGAGGGAGGCAGTAAAGCTCAGAAAGAGATGAAGGAAAGAAGATAAGGTGGTGGTGGTGGTGTCTTTGTGCTACGTATGTGTGTTATTGTGATATTCATCTAACTTTTTATAGAAAATATAATCAGCTCACTATTTTCCTTTTAAATGTAGGAGTACATAAGTACATTGGCTGATCTACCTCAAATTGAATGTCCCCCAGATCCTCAAACTATCTCAGCTCAAGGGCAGAAAAAATTGAAATTTGCCAATAATTTCCAGATATTCTTATTTTTTTGGCACTTTATGCTTGTTATTAATAGTTTAACAAGGAGAGGGAGAACACATTTTAATTAACAATTTAAATTACAGAAAACAGTTTTTATATTCTCATAGAGAATGTTGTATTTTGGTCTTTGTTTGTTGTCTATATCAGTAATTATTTCAGCAAAAATGTTTTGCATACAATACATTATACATGTGTTTGTGGCTTCTGACTGGTCTCTGCTATTTACTGGAAATAAACATTTAATCAAAATAAAAATTAATATCACTTGTTATGAATTTAACAAAATTTTCAGCCATATCCCCCAACACTCCGAGGAAATAGAGCAAGACAGGAAAATAGAGGGATGAGTAGAGCAGTAGAGAGATATGTGAGAGATGGTGGGTTTTAGAGTTTAAAAAAATGAGATGGAGGCTGGGAAAGAGATTCAGAAGGAAACGAACGGCCGTGGAGGGAGAGCCACCTGAGAATCAGGCATAGCGAGAGGAACAAGACTCGAGTTAATATGAGAAACTGTCCCGTTTGAAATGCAACATATGGGCTGATTAGGAGCGTCTCGAGTGCCTCCAGAGGCAGCCTGGCTGAGGGTTGTAGGCTTTCCCAACCAGCCAGGAGAGCTGCGATACAGACTAAACCAATACAGTTCATTTTCACAACCTTAAAAAAGCAATATTTTGTTAATTACTTTCTTACAGAGATTTAGATTAGAGTCGCTCTCATGTCTGTTCCGTAAATATGAAATTACAGGTAGTATCCAATTAGCTTAGGCTAGCATGAAGACTGGGAGCAGGGCTACAGCTAGCTTGTACCAGCACTTCTGAAGTTCACTAATTAGCATGTTATATTTTGTTTGTTTAGTCCATACAAAAACAGCCATTTAAAAATGAAAAGTTGGTTTTATGAGGGGTAATAGGGGAAAGTAAATATTTTTTGGCTATTTCAGTGACGTCCTTGTTTGCTGTACTTCCCCCTGTTCTCAGTGTTTGTGCTAAGATAAGCTAGCCAGCTGTAGCTTCATATTTAATGGACAGACATGAGTGACACCAATCTTTTCGTCTAATTCTCCACAATAAAGCATTTACTTGCTTTATTTCCCAAAACAAGAAACTATATCACTTTAAGGGGGAGACCAAAGCGGAGAGAAAACAGCAAGAGAAAAGTCCTGAAAGAGACGCAACATGTGGTCATATTAGAAAGAAAAATGCATATTTAACTGCTCTGTCTGTAATGTTACATCACATTGTAATTTTTAAAGGCACTTTACTGAAAACAAAAGAGGGGATTAAGCTTTAGCTCACTTTGTTCTGGAAGAAATCGACTTTTTCCTGCTGTGTGTTGTAAAACAAGCCACTCAATTTCAACTTGCTGGCGCACAATGTAAAAGTACCATGTTGTGACTGGTAAAGGCTGCCAATTTTCTTGGCAATGATTGTATTTGTTTACAGTAATCACCCTAATATCTCAAAAGGAATGTGCTACAGATTTATTGATGTCAAAATGCCACACGTAGAGGTTTTAATTAGCCCAGCAAGATTATAAACATGACTTTTCAGCCGTGAAAGACCTTCATCAGACTGCTCGAGTGAAATCATCCAACATTCAGTTAAATTATCACTTCATTCAGTCTCGCGGCGCTGTCTCCGAAGATGAAGTATGGCGTGTACTCAGCATCTTGACTCCTTCTGATTCCATGCCGTCAGAAACATGGATACAGCATAACAAGATGATGGACGCGTTACACAGCCTGCATATTGAAAGATAATAAAGGCAGCCGAAGCATCAGTCTTTGTCATCTCGTTTCTCTCACGGGCTGATAGTGTGTGTGTGTGTGTGTGTGTGTGTGTGTGTGTCTGTCTGTTTGGAGCGAGTTGAGTAGAAGTGCAGAGCGGCGACGTGGCGGCTCAGCTGCAATTCTCCGTTATTAGTTAACACATCACTCTGAGCTGCAGGAAACACTCTGATTGTCTGCAGAGATCCTAGTGCAGCATCAGTACGGGTTTAAATATTCTCATACATGCATTTGTGTGTGTGAAGACTCACACCTCAGTTCATGTCTTCCATGATTGGTCTGCCTCCTTCTGAAACCCCTTTCACCGAGTCAGTACAGTAGATTATGTCTTTGTAATGAAGCTTCGTAATTGCAGAAACATAGAAACATCAGTTATACCTCTCTGTGTCTTCGTCTCTCCATGCATACACCCATTTTTTCCAGGTGAAATATCTTAATTACTGTTGGATGGATTGATGTGAACATGCACAGACTTTCATGAACCCCAGAGGATGAATCATAGAGACTTTGGGGATTCCCTGCCTTTTCCTCGAGCCCCACCAACACGACCACTATTGGATGAGTTGTCATGAAATTTTTGTACAGACCTTCATATACAAAAGTCTGCTCATGGTCCCCTTAGGATGAACTGTAATCATTTTAGAGAGCCTCAGACTTTTACGCTGTGCAATACTTTGGTTTATGAATGAATGAATATAAATGTATATCTCAGGCTCTGTCAGGGGGGTTGTGAGGGTTTTGTCCCATCAGCATCAGCTGTACTTTGTGTTTAGTGCTAATTAGAAAAATGTTAGCATGCTATCACGCTAAACTCCTTCTATCTTTTCATCACTTCAAACCACCTCACCTCGATGTGCAATAGTTTTCACCGAGTATTTTTACTTTGAAGTTTTAAAAATTTGCATATTCTATCTATACATTTCTCTGGATCTCGACATTATTGCAAATGAGGAAAACGTCAATGATTTTCAAGGCTTAAATAAAGGTTGAATTGAATCAAATCTTTCTTTTTATTCATCTATTGTGCTCCATCTGTGCTTTTTTTCTTCCATATATCAATTCACCCATCCTTTTTCCTATAGCCTGTCTCTTTATTTTATCCTGTCATTCCTTCATTTATCCATATTCTATTTTCCCATCCTCCTGTCTCTCTTTCCATCCATCCATCAATCCACTGTTTAGTCTATACACCAACCGTCATTGTGTACCTTTTCTATCCATCCACCAATCCCTGCATTCCCTCATCCCTCTAACCATCCTTCCATTCCCCACAAACTTCCCTCTGTCCATCTTGTCTTCCCCCCCATCAATTCATTAATTCGTGTTTCTCTCTATTCTGTCTTTTTGGGCATATTCCTTCCATATTTCTTTCTTGCTATGACTGTGGCTCAGCTGGTAGAGCGTTAATCGCCGGCGCTGGTGGTCTGATTCTTGGGTCCTGCTTGAGCAAGACACTAAACCTCCTGGAAGTTAGGCCAGCTCTGCCTCCATGGGTGTGTGTGTGTGAAGCACTTTGCTGCTTTGGTAGATAAGCACAATTTTAAGTGCAGTCCATTTTTCCATTCCACC
Organism: Hollardia meadi; assembly: GCA_037974645.1. Classification (NCBI taxonomy): domain Eukaryota; kingdom Metazoa; phylum Chordata; class Actinopteri; order Tetraodontiformes; family Triacanthodidae; genus Hollardia; species Hollardia meadi. The sequence continues at coordinate 6,068 of JBBPCS010004779.1, read as the reverse complement.
ATAACTCAAACTTCTTCCTTCTCCCATCTCATTATTCCTCCATGCCCGCAATTCCTCCTCTCCTACCTCCACCAATCCCTTGCCACATCCCATCTCTCAATCAATCATCCATCCATCCATGTTGCTCTGTCGCTCCATATATCTATTTACTCCAATCTCCCTCCATTCATTCCTCCATATCCCATCCTTTCTTTAATATTCCTCCTATATTCAATTCTTGCTTCCCGCATAATTTCTTCTTCCTCTCCCGTTTCTGCCAATCCTTCCATCAGTCCGTTCCTCTATCCCTCCATAAATCCTCCACCAGATTCTTGTCAAACATTGACCATTACCTCCATCCATTCATCGGTCCCTGCATCTCTTAACCACTCTTTTCATCCCTCTATCCTTTTTTCCAATCCCCTCAAGTCTACTACATTTATCCTTCCATTCATTTTCTCCTCCATCCCTCCTCTCCTTCCTCCATCAATCCCTCCGTCAGCCCTTGCTTCTATTCCTCTACGACTTCCATAAATCCATTCATCCATCTCCCCATTCCTTCTTGCATTCACCAGATTCTCCCGACTGCTGCACATCTTTTCCTCCGTCCACACATGCAGCTCCGGGCACAGGCCCAGATCCAACCAGATCGGCCCCGATAAGTCAAATGACGATTCTGTCTTAATGAGCTGTGGAGAGAGAAGGCGTACATTAGCAGAGTATTGACGCTGTGACTCAGAGCCCAGCTGTATGCGAAAGCCAGAGAAGAACTCACTCTTTTGTAACGAGACAGAACTGATTCGGCCTATAACGCGCAGGAGAACAGGATGATGATGACGGCGGTTAAACACAGACAACCCACCCTACCACTCCACACATTCACACACACACACACAGACACACACACACGCCCCTCCAATTACATCCCTTTGTTTAATCTTCCCTGTCACAATTGTACTGCTGGCAGAATGACAACCTTCTGGATTGTGAGTGCAATTGCCACTATGAGTCTGCGTGTGTGTTCCTTTGTTAATATGTTATGAGTTATGTGTATTTGCGTCTGTGAGCATGTATTTTATCCGTGTGTCTGTTGCTTTTCTGTAGACTATTAGTTGATTTACCTGCCGGAAAACGGTGGATTGATCCCTCCGGGTTTGGGGGGAAGTTGCTGCCCCAAGTGAGGGAGTTTAAGTGTCTCGGGGTCTTGTTCACAAGTGACGGGAAAATGGAGCGTGAGGTGGACAGGCGGTTTGGTGCAGCATCAGCGGTGAAGGTGGAGCTGAGCCGGAAGGCAAAGCTCTCGATTTACCAGTAGATCTACGTTCCAATCCTCACCTATGGTCATGAGTTTGGGGTGGTGACCGAGAGAATGAGATCACGGATACAAGCGGCCAAAATGAGTTTCCTCCGTAGGGTGGCCTTAGATATAGGGTGAGGAGTTCGGACATTCGGAGGGAGCTCGGAGTATAGATCCGCTGCTCCTTTGCGTCGAAAGGAGCCAGTTGAGGTGGTTTGGGCATCTGATTAATATGCCTACTGGAGACCTCCCTTTGGAGGTTTTCCGGGCACGTCCAACTGGGAGGAGACCACGAGCTGGGGGGATTACACATCCCATCTGGCCTGGGAACGCCTCGGGATCCCCCAGGAGGAGCTGGAAAGTGTCACTGTCACTTATCCCGGATAAGCGGAAGATAATGGAGGGATGGAGGGATATTAGTTGATTAATCGATCTTAATTGAATTGAAAATGAAAGGTATCCTGTGAGTTGACTTGTACACAAACACAGCTATGTGTTTCAGTGTTTCTCACTAAAAACCACTGTGTTTCTCCTTGAGGCTTAACAAACAATGTATGTGTTTCCTGCGTGATAATATTACAAAGCAGGTTTTTTTTTTCTTTTCTCCTTCCCTCACTTAAAAAACACAGTCCAAACATTCATTTGAATATAGTTCTCGAAGTGTTTTCCCCCCATTCTGTATTCCCCTTTCTTTCAATTTTTTCCTTAAAACAGTTTCCGTGTTAATTCATAACATAGAAACATGGGACTCTCGGATGATGTAACAATCACATAAATATTAATTACTGCAGCTTCCTTTCTGAGAAATCATGTTTTGTTTGTCAGTTTGGCACGGCGGAAGGGCTCGAAGTATTCAATACCCACAAGCCTCAGCCACAGATGAGATGAGAAAAGAGGAGTAGCAAATTTAAAATGCTTCAGCTCACCATTAACGCTCTATTATTAGATGGGGTTTGTTTTTTTTTGCCAAAATGCGCCTTGGGAGTCGTAGTTAACTTGTCCCCCGAAAAGTTTTAAATGTACGCAGGCCTTTTGACTTTTTTGTCAAACTCCATTGTTAATCTTTTGTGTTGATGAGTCAACTGGGAGAATTTCATGTCAAGCCAAGCTGTTCAAGTGCTCCGACTGTAGGTCACATTGCCTATAGAAAAAAAAATTATGTTTTGCCTCCAGAACAGGGGCACCTACTTCACAGCTGTGTGCGACCATGATGCAGCGGGGGTGCTGTGTGTGAGAGAGAGCTGGCAAAAATGAAAATGCAGGTTCATCCAGCAAGTTTAAAGCTGGCTCAACTTTAGCCTTTTTCCACGAAATCTGGCATCTCCTGACACCTTTAGCTTTGAGAAAGAGTTAATGGCACTTTTCAAGATTCTATTATACTGTATATATTACATATTATATATACTAGAAAATGATGTTTCTCATTAGTTTTAGTTTTTCTGTGCTTGTTGGTTTATGTATGTGCATCTATGTAGTTGTGCTTGTAGGTGCTTCTGTACATATTTGTATGTGCTTGTGTGTTTTGCCTAAATCTGTTCCTATTTGTATCTTTTTATCTGAATCTGTGTGTGTATTTGTGTTTGCTGCTCCCTGACCAGCCTTTACTAAATGACAAACTGTATTACTGACTGGGGCACAGACACTCAGACTCACCACAGCTGGGCTTTACACCACACTTGGCATCGGATCAGCACGGCTCGGCTAGTCCTAATGATAATGAAAGAAGTCGCCCACAGCAATTAATGCACTCAGCTACTAATGATGATTAACTGTGGACTGTATTTGATTTAGGATGTTGATAAGCTGCCTCCGAACACAAACAGGTTAATTGGTATCATGTCTCGGTGAAAGAGGTTGTTTTGGCCCTCAGAGCCTCTGATCTCTTTAGGAGTGTGAAATTTTTGTCCTTGTTTCATGAATGTGAGGAGAAATTATGATGAAGATGTCAAAAGGATCTCTAGGGACTGAAAGGCATGGGAAGGCTTTCTCCTCTCTCTTCATCCACTTACGCCGTGTCCTGTCATGTAATTATCTGCCTCGCTGGATGACTTTTTGAGCCTGTTTTTATTCTTAATCATACCATTTAGTTATGGTTTGCATTTTCTCGAGGGCGTCTGAGCGTGTTGTGCCGTGTCACCGATCTATCTGCCCTGCAACAGTTAAACAATTGGGCAGAGTCAATCAAATGTAGTTCTCAGCAGCCGCACAATGATTACTTCATCATCAGCATATAGTATTTTACATTGTGTTGATGGTTGAGGAGTTGTAAGAACACCAAATCTGACTGGAACAATGTGAGTGAGAAAATATAAATCTGTGCCCTCACTGAATAACTACCACTGCCACAAAGCATCTTTTAAATCAAAACCTAAGAGAGCACCAAAGAAAAAGCAAGTATTTGTGTAGCCCAGTATCACATGTAATGTCCAAACAGGCTTCTTGTCTCTAAGATAGAAAGAAAACCTTTAAAAACACTGTTGGTTTTAAGCAAAAAAGTGGCTATAGGGTGCAATTGCTGGTAGAAAAGAAAAGGTCTTAAAAAGAAATAGTTGTCACAGGTATAATTCTTAAATACAACAAATATAATAACATTTTAAAAGGTCCATTAACGATGTAGCAAGTTGCAAGATAAAATACAGAAGTATTCTAGAATGGTTAAATAAATTACCTCCTTAAAGATGTTTATCAAAACAACAATTTTGGACTTATTGCATTGGAAGGTTTTATTTTCACTTCAGGGATTGTTTTCAGTCAAAAAAGAGAGCCTGAATTTTGAAAGCCTGTGCAATGGTAAAAATGAATGATGCATTGATGCTTTTGAATCTCCAAACTTAAGGATTACCAAAGGAAGTTCGATCACAGTTCTGTTTTGTTTTTGTTTTTTGAAGCACGCCCCCTTTATGTTGTTGTGTTATTTGTAGTTTTTTCTTTTTAAATTTTATTTCTATTCTGGCTGCTTGTGTGTGCCACGTTTTGTTGCGTTTGTTCCGTTACCTTCTCTTCAGTGATTTATTGTAAGATTTTATCTTGCGTTGCATTTTGCTCTTGTGTTCTTTTATTCCCTGAAAAAGTTGAAAACTTGAATTACAGAAAAAGTGTGATATACTAATTTGAGCAGGTCTGTGAGTGTGAATGTTTTCCAGACTGTTTTCATAGTTTTAATGATGATGACCTTTGAAAGCTGATACAACCATTGTCTTTTAATTGAAGCGGCTCCTGTAATATTGTGCTCTATCTGTGAAAGTGATATTTTCAGTGCCCCAATAATTATTACAATTCTAAAATATTCAGAGATAGTGACATAGATGAGACAGAAGATTCATTGCTTCTTCTATAATTTGATATAGAATATAAAGGTCTCTGAGGCAGCATTAAGACACCAGAATTCCAACATGCTAACAAGGTTTTAGGCCAGCCTGTCAAATAAAATCATCATGTCACCACCTCCGCCATATTCACAGTTGCAACAAGCTCTTACATAAGTAAATATCCCACCAACTGTAATATTATAAGGTTTGTAGATGTCCCAACAATCTGATTTTTGTAAAGACAATTTAACATTTGTTTGATACAAAACAGCAACCTGGAGGACAAACAAATTCCACAATAAAGGTAGACACTTTTATTTTGTACTATCAAAAAATGACTACTGTTACCTTATTCATTTTATTCATAACATTTTATATCATTAATCCAACATTCTCTCTATTAAGATTCTCTATTATTAAGCTTATTAATAATAATAAATGTATATATAATTAATCTGCCTCAGGAGTTCTTTAAAGAGATGTTGCACTTTGTTTAAATAATTAATTTCTTTGTGTCTACAATATAATTTATCGTACTATTTCTGTTTAATCATTTCCGACTTAATTTATTATTATTAATAAACCTCCATCAGGCCTCCGCACCCATAAACAACTACAAAAAGCCTCATTCCTCCCACTATCTCAGCCAATTGATCAATACCCAGCCGTTCTCTGAGGCCATCACATTTTCTCCTCCTTATTCACCTTGCTTTCTTCCTTTTCCGTTGCTCATCACATTTTTTGTTTTCTCCACGCCTTCCTCCTCCCTCTTCTTCCTCTTCCCTCTCTTCCACAGCCCTGTTGTTAGCTGACGGTAAGTCGTCCTTCCTCCTCTAAGCATCTCCGCTAACACCACCTTCCTCAGCGTGTGGTGTGGCCGAAAAAACACCAGCCTCAAATTTGAGGGTTGCATGGTGTGGAATCACAATCAGTCAGTGGATCACAATTTAAATAGTTTATTTTTGCAAGACTCTTTACATACATTGAGAGGTTTGATATAAACTGCATGTCAATGCTGTTATCCTCTTCTACCGTCATTGTTACAAGCAACACATTCTCTTTTGCTGCTCTCTCCCACACTTAGTGATGGATTTTCACACTAATCAGCTGATAAATTAATCATAAATCCATAAATTATGTTCTCCAGTCAAGAGCAAGGTACCGATACTTGATAACCGTCAAGATAAGAAAAAAAAAACTGCAGTTCCGAAATGAGAAATTTAATTACCTTTCTGGGAGTGTGTGTTTTTTTTTTTTTTTCCTTGTCAAGGAAATTGTGTCATGTAGTGGTGCAGCGCAGAGCAGAGGAATGGCTGTATAATCAAATTTTAAACATGAGCAAAAGAAATCCTGTCAGGACTTGAGGGTACACACTTGTCTTGGGTGTTTAATTGATTTAGCTTAAAAGTGTGTGTGTGTGTGTGTGTGTGTGTGTGTGTGTGTGTGTGTGTGTGTGTGTGTGTGTGTGTGAGAGTGTGTGAGAG
>JBBPCS010004778.1:0-11030 GCA_037974645.1 Hollardia meadi | reverse complement strand
CAAATGGAGTTGTTGGTGGGACAAAGGATTGGGAGACGGCAGAGGGTCCACCGGCCAAAGACCACATACCTGTCCCTCAGAGAGAGGAGTGCCGCTGTTTAAATAGCAATGCGCCCTGAGCTTGGCTTTTAAAGGGAATGAGAGACGACACTCTGATTGGTTTAATTCATATTATGCTCCAAACACACCTATAAATAATTGAGGGACTAAATACAACCCCTTTGCTCTACTTTGCGCCCAGATTATGCACCGTTTAAGTAGCAAAATGGAGATGGACATGCCCTAAATGCACTTGTGCCATAGACTTTAGCAACACGTTCTCATCCCAAGCTCGTCACATATCAACATTTTGTCATGCGCCCTTCTCGTCATATCCAGACACGCAACGGGCCCTTTGGCGTCCGTAGCCAACGCGCAAAGGCTCGCGCCCCATGCGTCCTGTCCTGACGCACAAGGTGTACATTAATTTGGTAACATTTAGGCACAAAACAACGGTGACGTTTGGTTAAGTTTAGGCACAAAAACCACGTGGTTAGGTTTAGGAAAAGATTGGTGAAGTTGGGACACATGGGACGGGAACTCTGGTCTCCAGGGTGAAAGCGTGTGTGTGACCCTCCACTCAACCCTGACCTCCGCCCCTCTTGGCACTTCAAAAAGTGTCCCTTATGTGTAGGATGCGAAGGGCCGTGACCAAACATCAATATCTGACGAGATGGGCATGAGAACGGGTTGACTTTAGACTGTGCGCTTTAGATCATTTAAATAGGGCCTTCATGTCTATCTGTAAATCCAGGTTAAAAACTGTCATATTCTGCACGGTTTTTATTCTTTTCATTTCTAAAAATAAACCTTTCCTGGCCTTGTTTAGATGACTTGTTAGAATGTTTGCAGATTGCCATCGGTATACTTCCTCATATTCAATACCCTGACAAAATGTTGCCTTTGCAATATAGAAGTGTCACACTCTCTTTTCTCTTTCGGCTTGCATGTACATCTGTCAAAAAAAACACGTTTAATGATTCATTCTGCAGGAATGGAGAAATGGAGGTTCAGAAGCAAAGAGGGAGGGTTGGAGGGAAATGGGGACTACTAAGTGTTTATTAATGATCAACTAGCTTCAGACACTCCACAGGATTCAGTTATCTCCTGAGGTGTAGAGTCTGCTCTATTTATTCTCACAACCTGTCAGCCATTTGAAACAAAGATAAATAATAGCTGGAGCCCTACTGTGCTCACTTATGGAGCCTTGCAAATGTCTCGCAAACATGAATTACATCCAAATTCACCCCAGAGCCTTTCTTTAATGATGGCAGGTCTGTTTGAATTCTAGTTACTCAAAGTATGGATGGAAACACACAGTGAAGAAGAATATGAATGCTGGCTTTCTGTTACAATGGTGGGGTTACAGAAATACAACATATTCTAGGGAAAGCAGCCTATTGAGAAAGAAAAGAAGACAAGAAAATAATTTATGTGTTGTCAGTATTGACTAATAATATTACCCATAGCAGTGGTTCTAAACCCTAGTTCTCAGACACCAAATCATTAGTTTATTAATTACATCCCAAGCATAAATTAGTCCGTGACAACATGACTACATTGAAAATCAGCAGGAGAGCGAGACAAACTGATCCTGAGCGATGACACTGACCTTTTAGGAAATTCAAAAAGAAAAACAGAAGTTAGTGTTTTTACTTACTTACTTTACTTACTAACCTTAAAGCAGATATAATACTCTACCAGGTGTAACCGGGTTACTTTTCTTCACATTCTTCAGCTATTAGCCTATTTACACAAAGCAACATTAGGATTCATTTGGTTTCATGTTTCTGGAAAATGTAAGTCCAATATTTACTCTCACTTTAGCTTTGATTTGGTCTTCTCCAACTCCCGAGAAAATCTCTGGGTCCAGGTCTTTAGACACTCAACTATGTTATTTAGCTAGCCTCTGACCTGTCTGTATGCCATGTAGTGCTGGTTGGGTAGCATACTGTACATTGCATTGCATTGCATAAATACTTTTTATGCAGGTAAAGATCTGCCCGCTGTCGTTCAGAGCAGTGAGAGTGAACAAAAACAAAACAGAAAATATGTGAGCTGTAAAACCAAAACAATAAGCTGAAACACAACTAATTAATTCCTTTTACAATAACTATTACAAATGAAAATTGATAAATCCCAACGGTTAGACTTGACTGCTTTTGGTTTGTAACATCCAACCACATTAGTTTCAGTACTTTCACCTCATACTTTATGTACTTTAACAACCCGTTCTCATCCCAGGTCGTCACATACCGACGTCACCACCTCTCACCTCTTTCGTTTTTTATCCAGACATGCTAGGTACCCTTTAGCGTCCGTGGCTGACATGCTAAGCCTTCACTTTAGCATCTCACAAAGGCTCACACCCTGCGCGTCTTATCCTGATGCACAAGGTCTAAGAAATGACTGGTGACGCTTGGTTTCAAATGGGACACGAACTCCGGTCTCCGAGGTGAAACTCATGTGTGTGATCCTCCACTCAACGCCGACCTCCACCATTCTTGGCACTTTCTTGCTTTGGAAACTACTGTATGTTGCACTACGTACTGACTTAAAGGTGACTGAGCAATGCTAGTGCTATGGAGTGGGTTCCCGGTTTATTTGTATTGTGGATGCACATGAGTATGTACTGTATATGCACGAGCACAAGTGTGTGGTGATACACATTCCTGCTGCCAGTTTCACAATATTGCATTGATCAACAGTTGCAGTAGTACTCAATAAAACAAATCAATGTACCAACAAAGGCACTGATGGAAAAGACTGCAAGCTACCAAACATGGATGTAAACAAAGCATGATTTAAAATTTTAAAATGACTTTGCAAATGTTTTATGAGGAAATAAATGTTGTTAGAATGTAAGGTACACACAGTGGGTTTTGGTTAGATACACTTACTGTTTATAAAAAACCTCCACAGGGGAGCTTCAAGATCCAGTAGCCTGAAATTTTATCAGATGGACTCAAATATTCAGGTTTTAGTAGGAGTAAACATAACCTTAATGATAAGAACCTTCTGAAATGTTGACATTTGAAATTAAGCTAGCCAGTGTTCATCAAATACTGTAGATAGACAACAATAAGATTTAGGTCACTGGCAATTATAGGCCCAATTAATTGGCAGTATGGATAAAATCATTGTGCATGCTGTAACCTTCACTCAAGGTCCTACCTTCAGTTTGTTTCTACTTGACTTTACGTGCTAGTGTTGTGCTTGTTTATCCTCCCTGAATACATCCTCCAATAAGTTGTGTTGTTTTATTCCTGTCACAGCTCGCCCTTGTCTGAACTGGATCTCAGCAGCGATATTGCACATCTGTATGCCACCAGCACTGCTGGCCTGAAACACAGTGAATGCAGCGTGGAAGGAACAGAGAGAATAGGAGAATGTTTCTGTGCTACCCATTCAGGGCAATAATCACACACTGCTGAGATGCACTCTTTGGAACACTATAGCTGAGGAATGTAATGGCTTCCATGTGCATGTGTAACATGTACCCCTACTGCTGCTGCTGCTGCTGCTGCTGCTGCTGTCAGAACACACTGAGCACCCATCAGTCTTAGCCATGTATTTTCTCTTTAATGTTCACACTTGCTGCTAACATATAATGCTTTTGTGCATGTAGAGTCTGCATACCTTGATGGTGTGTCCATAGTTTTTTTTTTTTTTTTTTTAAACATTCTTCAGCTCTGTGTGTGGGTGCGTGGACATCTGTGTGTGTACGTCGATGCTGCTCACACAAGTCTGGTCTGCTGAGAAGTGAAGCTATAGCCTCAACAGCAGCCTATAATTACAGAGGCAGTTTCACTGTGAGAGCAGAGAGCCTGCTGGGTAATTGTCTCTAAGAGCACCAGAGGAAGCATGGCTCCTTATTCCTACCTCCAGCACTTATTCAAATGGTTCAACTCAAGCCATTCCAGAAATTGAGCAGGGCCAAAAAAAAAAATCACATGGCAGCAGCCGAACGAGGAAAATGTGTCACCTTTACAGGAACATAATAAAGAATACAAGACCTGGATTGTGGCTGCATTGTAATGATAACATCCAGTGAGAAATGGGATATAGATTAATAAGAGAGACTAAGACTGAGGTACTAAGGTAAGATTGGGTTGGCATACGAAATTTTTTATTTAAAGTAAGATTTGTTTGCATAATTCTACAGTTATATGCTCACTTGAAGTAAGTGTTTGTCAGAGTTCAGGGAGACATTGAGGCGGCCCATTACTCAAGCAATTTAGTGTTGTAATTCACTAAATTTGGATGACTAACAATAACTAACTATATAACTTTGTTTATTTTTTTTTTTACAATGTCAAGATTGAAGCAGCGGAGGATGAGATAACCTGACCTTTTGTCCTACATTTCCCATAATTCAACCAATAGCATAGCCAATAATCTTTATCAGACCGTCCCTCATCTTTCGAACTCCATTCCCCCAGTTTGTGGTGCAAGCTTACTGTCATAGACATCATCAAGGTTATTTTCTCCAACTTTGGAAACCTCTCTCCAGAGCCACAGAATTTATACACTGTTGTCACAAGCTGAGAACTATGTTAAACTGATCTGAATGTGCCAATCAGGAAATTGCAGTGAACAAGACTAAGCATATTGCATATCTGGTCGTCTCCATTAAGATACTAATATGGCAACAACTCTGTATTACTTATCGTGCCTGGGTGGACTGTGCTATGGCTGTATATCACCACTGATGACAAACACTCTGAAGCAAAAATATATAACTGGGGGAAAAATTAAGATGAATGAAAAGCAAATTTTACATATGGTTTGACTTCACTTTGTGTTAGTGACATCCTGACCAAGCCAAGCAGTCTGCCTTGTCCATCTGGAATAGCCTCTTCAAAGCAGTTAATTACAGCACAAGACGTTAAATACACATTCACATAGACACACGCATGCCTTGGCAAGCCAGTAAAATTTGACACATCCCTTAGGATCCCAGTGGCTTTCAGAGGGCTGCAGCTGTGTCTAAGAAAGCTGACAGTTTACTGCAAGTGAAGCTTCCTTTCTCAAATATACAAACAGCCAACAGCTCACTGTGACAAATATGATGGGCCATTAGAGCAGAGGTAGTTATAAAGTAAAAACATGTTTTAAATTTCTTCACCTTGTTTAGTTTATGGAAACTGTAGCCACATTTTAGTCAACATGTGATTCTCAAGATTGAGTGTCAAGTCTCTGATCTCCTCCTTCCCAATCTGCTGAGACCACTGCATTATTTCAAAAGTTGTCTTGCTCTCTATCTGTAGCCAAGTTGGTCACAGACAAATTGGTTTGAGGATTTTTCAGAGAGATTTGCAGGTTGCACAGGGTCAGAACTCGGGTAGTTATGTAATCCTGAAATGCAACACATCCAGTGTGTGTTCCCTAAATCCAACAACCTTGAAATCCTATGCGGCAACGTGACAAAAATCTCCAAATCTCTTAAAAAGGCAAGCAGTTCGGTGTATTGTGAAGTGTTCAGTCTTTTTTACCGTCTGTTCAGTCATGTGTACTTATGTGTTTTGACACCAACTTACTGTATACAAAAAGATCATTCCTGTCCCTCGACACTGAACTCTTTGTATTACTCCCCATCAGGCACTAGCAAGGTTGTATAGTATAGAAGAAGAAATCACTGCGAGGAAACCATTGGAGTCCGTCCATTTAGTCCTGGGACTCCCCTAGCATGTCAAATATGAAGGCCTTATTCTGTTTGACTCCACAGATTGCACGAGTCAGCCATGCAATGCGATTACAGAAGCAGCAGCACTTGCCAGTCAGAGAGTTGTGTCTGCAAATAAGAGCTGCTGAAATCTGAGACGAGCTATGGGCCGCCTTCAGTGTTTTACATTCACATGAGCGTCTCTCAAACATCCCTCACACAAGCGCTGAACCTGATCTCCTTCATCCTGACAAGACGTTGGCCTAACGTGTGACTCTGTTCTCCAGTGCCCCCCTTTGTTTTTGAGGTAGAGAAATAGAGTAGGTTTTACTGCCGCCAATACTGAGGATCCTGATGTATAACCAGTTTTGTGGTGGGTTGTTTAAAATGTACAGCGTCAGAGTGGGGAAGGATCAGGGTCACTTCTGTTGTTTTATTGTGCCCACAGCTCAAAGGCCTCTGCTTGTAACTCAAGACAAAGCCAGGGGAGTGGTTGTGTTGCGCAAATGAGCTCCCAGGAGGGGGTTAAATCAAAATGTGTGTGGGTGTGCTCACAAGTGTTCTCTACAGGTTTTATAAAACATACACCAATTGCATTAATAAGTTTGAGGAATAATGTATTTCAGTTTCAGGGCTTTTTTATAGTTGGATGTGCTTTGATAGTATAGAAATGTGTTCTTTTGCCAGTTTATGGCAGGTGTAGGGCATAATACTAAACATTCAGTGTATTTCTCTTACGCATCTGAAACAATATATCTTGAAAGGGGCACTCCACCAATTTTACACATGAAGATTGGTTAACTCATGAGGGGGTGGTTGTGGCTCAATCCCCAGCTCCTCCTGTCCAAATGTTGACGTATGGTTGAGCGAGACGTTGAACCCTAAATCTCTCCCAGTAGTAGTCAGGCCTGTGCCTTGTATGGTAGCTCGCTGCCTTGTGTGTGTGAATAGATGAATGAGAGGCACAATGTGCTAAATGGATAAAAGGCTATATAAATGCAGTCCATAGTTTGTCAAGTCTAAGGAAATAACCCCGATGATGTCATCTGGCTTGGAGACTACAATGTTTCAACACAAAAGCCTGTGTTAAAAACTGTGGGTGTTCTAAAGACTTGGGTGTTTACCAGACAGACAGGGTCAGTAGCCAACAAAAAAATAACCCTCCCTAACCCCCTTTAATGTAAAGGGACATTTCACACCAAAAAATGTATGTTTTTAAAACCTGTCTGTTTTTAAAATCTATACTATTTATCTATCCAGAGTGGTGTGGTGTGGGTTGCCAAGTTTTGAAGATATCAGCCGTAGAGATGTCTGCCTTCTTTCAAATTCAATGAAACTACAATGGAACGGCAGAGGCATAGCAAAAGTCAGCTCTTGGAGCAAAATACTAAGCATTTACAGATTTCTCTACACATTTACAGATCTGCATATGCATTAACACATTTTTCTGAACATTTACAGATCTCAATAGACTTGCAAATCTCAGTATGGATTAGGAGATTTTTTTTTTATATATTTACAAATCTAATTATACTGTATTTGCAAATTCCTGCACACATTCACATATTTCAGTACGCTTTTGACGCACATTTGCAAATAGTTTTTCTATGATAATGACATAATTCTTTGTGTGAAGATTACATTTAGATACATTTATCCATAAATTAAAGCTGCATTGGTAAATATTTTTAATTAACAATGGGTCTAATGACTATGTGCAATGTGACAGTTGCTTTTAGTGACAAACCCACAGAGAATTATCACCTAACTCTGCAATTCCCAGTTTTAGGGCCCACAAATTTACTGTTGTGGTTCAGTCTTACCACCTTCATCACCCTTGTTTCCAGCAGCAGCAGCAAGCTGCTGCTTTCCCGACAAAGGTCCGATCAACCCACTTTACAGTGCCTGATCAACACCAAACAGCAGGTTGGTAACTCACTGAAAAACATAGTGGAGCATTTTGCCTTTAAAGAGCCAGAAATCTCTCAAGAATTGACAATCACACAATCTACAGCTGCCGTATGAAAGCAAGGTTAATGAGAGCTGAATTTGCTTGCTGAAATAATGAGACAAAACAGGCTGAAAGGTTTTCCGGAGCTAAGAATTTGGGTGATAATTTTCTGCATGCTTTTCACTGTGACATGTTTACATTACACATATTAATTTGATCAGTTGTTATTATATACATGTTGATAAGTGCAGTTTTGTTTATTTAAAGAAATCACGTGGAACTATAAAGACACACTCTTCAGAAACACAATACAGGAAGTCCCCTAGTGTGGTTCAACAACAGCTGGATGAAAATGGGATCTCAAGACAAATTGCCATGAGCACAGAGCCATAGCCTGATTGAGGGGTTCTTCACTGACGAAGCGCAGGTCCTTTTCTGGGGTCTGATTCTCTGTGATGACATGTCAGCCTCCGCCTAGATGGAGCACCCAACATCCCCTCAATGTCCATAACCATATAACTGGATCATCTATTCACATCCCTGACAAACAAGTATAGTGAAAGCCTTTCTAACAGAAAGAGAAATATCATGCAATATTGTGGGTCTCCACCTTCCTCACATCTTTTCTTTCATCATACTGAGAAGAAGAGACGTGTTGGAGGATTAGCCCTACTCCCTTTCAGAGGAAGCCACTCTGGACTACAATCAGTCGATGGGTGATTCACTCAGAGCAAAGTTCCGGAACCATTAACCCGGATCCTTTCAGTCATACACTTGCTGCTAACACCAGTCAACATATACAAATTTAAACGATTAATTGCATCACTCACTACTCTCCATATAACCTGTACAATCTAATTTTAACATAGACTACTCCAGTCCATCGCCCGGTCCATAAGTTCCATAAGTTATCACAAACAAGAGGAGTTGGTTCATGTCAGTGTTTGCCTCAGGGGACTCAGATGTGCGGCGTGGACTGAAATCAGGGAGACTTCCTGCAGAGCCGGAAACATACAGTGTGACAGTGTCGCAGATCCAGACTCGTCCTGGCTGAGTGAATCAGTGAAACTTCTGTCATAACGTGAAACAGCAGACTCAGACCCGCATAACTTGACTGAGTGAATCTGAATAACTTCCTCCACAGCGCGAAACATTACAGCAGGCTCAAATTGCTGATACTGACGGAGTGGGTTAGACTTCCACAGCACGAAAATGCAATGGTTCATTTCTTAAATCAAAATTACAAACGCACAAACAGTAGACTCACTGTAGTCGCCTCAGTTTGAATGTATTTATTTGTAGTTGGAGACAGTAGGCTTGTGTTTCAACAGTAGGATTTCTACGCTCTCTGTGATACTGACTCAGGTGACTCGAGTGACCTGGATCTGTTTAGTGATTAACTCAGAAGTTCGAAAGTCCGTACACTGAGTCGAGTTGTTCACCTCTACTCTGGACTGGCAGATGGTAGTAATATACCGCCGACACATAAAACCATTGGATCCCTGAAGCTATTATTGTATATAAATAAACAACCTGACTACAACATTGGTGTTTAAATATGTGCTGTAATCCTTCCTAGCATTTTGTACAACCAAGGTACACCTACAAATATGTCAAACTAAACTATAATTTCAACCAATTCTAGCAGAAATGGAGGAAAAGAACAGATAAAGATGTTTGGTAAAGAGGCTAAACGAGAATAAAAGGTATGAAAACCAGTGCTCCATCTCAGAGCTGCAGGTTTTGGCATGTGTTTAGGCAGAGCTACCTTAAATATTCACATTGATGTTGCAGTGTGTGTTCTAAGCCTTTCGACACATTGCCAGAGAAAAGAAAAAAGCCTTATATCTTTTCTGGGATGTAACCCATGCTAATGTCAAGAAACAAATAGTAACAGTAACAGTGTGATGAACAATACACCTCTTCTCACTCTTTTTACCTCTGCCAAGGAGGTTCAATGTGATCTCATGGGATGGTGTATTAATAGCACGCCATTTCTAAGGTCATTTCACGTGTCCTTTCATGCATTTTAAGCTTTTCGCATGTCATCCACATTTCAGACATGCAGGAAATGACAACATCAGGTGACTTTCATCATGTGACATTTGTTGTCTTACGGTTGCAGTTTGGTTAAGTTTAGGCATAGGCAAATGACTTGGTTAGGTTTAGGAAACAAAAAACTAGGGGAAAAACATAATGGTTTGAGTTAAAATCAGCTTAGTTATGTTACGTATGTACATCACATAACGTCGTTACTTATGTGACATAAATTCAAAACATAACTTGCAGACATTAATTAACACCGGTTCATATCAACTTTTGGTTTCGCACGGGACATGAACTGCTTGTTTGAATCATTCACCACCACAACCTCCTCCAAGTGCAGACTTTCTCACTCTTTATATTACATTCTTACATTTTTTTCTATCACATTTGTGCCTAAAATCTCATAACAAATGCTTAATGTGGACAGCATTAAATGCGAAAAGCAAAAAATGTGTTTTGATAACATGCAACATGACACTGGCATGTTATTCATACGCCATTTGGTGAGATCAGAGGGCTGTACTACGAAGGGAGTTTAAAGCCCCACTACACATTTGATGGGACACTGACCCACCCCCCCCACTGCGCGCCCGTATCAATGCTTTACGGAAGTTACTCTACACCTTTTGGCTAGCTATGAGAAGAAGCTAGCTCACTATGTTCGGTATGTTCGTCATTACATTACATTACATTTCATTTAGCTGACGCTTTTATCCAAAGCGACTTCCAATAAGTGCATTCAATCATTAGGGTACAAACCCAGAACAGCAAGAATCATGTAAGCACATAAGCTTCAAATAAGCCAAACTACAAAGTGCTATAAGTGCAGGATGTAAGTGCAAAAAAATTTTTTTTTCCATCATGGCAGAGGCGCCGAAGAGACAGAAGAAGAGTTTGTCGCAGGAAGCATTGCTTTTAGACGTTGGAGAGAGCTAAAAGACACGAAGGGATGCAAGACAGACGTCGAGCTCGCCTCCTTGTTGCTGGACTAGTAAGGAATAACTTATTATCTTAAGCTGGCTTGCTATGTGTTGTTGTGTTTGCTTCTTGTTTGGCTGTGCTAGTAAAGTTGTCCGGTTCTCGATGTGATGTTATCAAATTTGCTGATCGGTACTCATAGTGCTCTTGCATCGGTTTCTGTCTAGCTATGTTGGCTATAGTTTGCCAACCAAGTTTCACTTTGTGTCAGGGGAACTTTAGTTTTGTACGGTTAATTTATTTGACGAGCTGTTCTTTGTCCGTTAGCATCGCAAATGTAGTAGTATCCTTGTCCTTATACGTTTTAGCCAAGTGTTAGCATGTTGTCTCAGGTTCAGGTTTCGTTAGCTT
>JBBPCS010004777.1:0-11033 GCA_037974645.1 Hollardia meadi | reverse complement strand
TATAGAGTGCTTGTAGTTATTAATGGTGTTGTGAAAACAAACTTGCCTACCAATTAACCTTTATCAGAGCTGTTGAAGTTTACACATTAGGTTTTGACAACTGAGCTAATAATAGGATTAATTGTTGTGTGTGTTGGTTTCTGGTGTAGTAACCTTATGTTTTTAGGCCAGTGATAATTCTATCGTTAATGGGCAGTAAGGGCTTCCATTCCAACATATACCAACTTTCATACACTTGAGCACCAAATGTGGATTAATCCACCACTGAAATAGTCCCCAACAACACTATTTCCTCATGTTTAAGTAATGTTTGCTAAAACATGCAATGACCAGCTGTTTTAGGAAATTACTGTGCCTTAAATGAAAATATATATTTATTATATTAGCACGTGTGTGTGTGTGTGTGTGTGTGTGTGTGTGTGTGTGAATGAAAAATTCAACTCATACAATATACAATTGGAGCGATATATTTCCTTCCTTTCTTTAACAAACATCCATCTCCAGCCCTAACCATCTCCTTGGTGCTGGGTTGCAAATCCATTTATAGAATTTTGACAACATTCTAAAAACAGAAGCCCAGATATTTTTAGCTTGGGACATTAACAGAACATATGAGCTAAGTCTACTGGAGTGTTGCTGCAGTGGTCACATATATTGTCAACACTTGGGTTGATCTCTGCAAATCTTGCTATTTGGTAAGGAGTACAGTGTATGACCTTAATTTTTACAAGCCAAAGGTGTGCACAGGATGTTGACTGATGAATACATTGTCTTCAGAACTCCTTTGTAAGATTTAACCATCAATTCAGCTTCCCAATATAATTTTATTTTAAAAAGCATATATGCATCCAATATCATACGATCAACCATTAAAAAAAAAATTAAACTGTTTTTGTTGGGCAGAACCTCTGGACATTTGTTTCGTAGTAATTTTGGAGGTGCATGTAAAAAAAAAGATGTGTTTTCAAAGTGTTTTCCTTGAAAATACCAAATAAGGTCATTTCCAAATAGGGCAGATGTCTTTCGGGTCCTGAAAGCTACAACAAACATGGACTCAACAAGCGTTTTTAATAGACTTAATAACCTTTCTATCGCATATAAGGAAAACAGTCTATCACAGAGGGAGGGAACATATGATTGTTTAATATTTGTGCGGATGGGGTTTTGGATTTGACGTGCCTTTGGAACTGAGACCAAATTACTATTACTAATTACTAAATACTACTTGGTAAGACATATGCTATGATGACGACAGAGGTAGAGATGAGCATATTAAAGCTGAAAGTGATGATGATCAGTAGGATTTGGCCTCCAACAGACACCAGTTAGTCTGGGGCACATGCATCCAAAATGTAAGTTTCTGCGTATTGGTCACCAAGTAGTATTACAAAAAAAATGAGCCCATCTAGAGACCAATTTCATTGAAGCACTTCTCTATCAATCCTAGGAACACTGCGGACCCATATAAAGGCAATAATGGCTTGATTTATAGAACAAAAAAAGGATGAGGAAGGGAAGACATTGAGAAAAATTAGTTATTGGTGTTAATTTTTGCACACTATATTTTACCAATCAGTGATGTAGATAAATTCTTCCATCTTTGAAAGTCATGCTTCATTTGAGACAGGAGGGAAGTCAAATTTGCCTTAAAAATCTGTCTGGAAAGCAGGTTATATTAACTCTGAGGTAGTTGAATCTGAATTTAGTTCGTAAATTAACTTGCAGGATCTGTTGGGCAGAGACGTGAACAAGGAAGTATTCACTTTTCTGAACTTTTTAGCCTGACTAGAGCAAAACTTTTCCAGAATAGAGAGGATCCCTAGGATGCTTTCCTCGGGATCTGTCAAGTAAAGTAAAAGATCATCTGCATATGGGGACACCCTATATTGTGTTCCTTCACATTTAATACCATAAAGAGCAGAGGATGTCTTAGGTGCAGTCAACGTGAAGTGACTGGTCAGTGACTCGAGCCAGTGCGAAAAGAAGAGACAGGAACAACCCTGATAGGTTCCATGTGACTTTGTTTTAATGGTGCAGATGTATGTGATCAATCCATGCACAGAACCTGTTCCCAAAACCATTTTTTTTTAGTACTATGAATAAATATCTCCATTGAACTCTGTCAAATACCTTCTCTGTATCCAAAGAGATGCTAAATTTTTACAGGTCTGTTTAGAGTGAATTATATTGAAAAGTGATTGAATGCTAGAAAAAGAGTGTCACCCCTTAAAGAAGCCTAATTGAACTTCTGAGACAACACTGAGGAGCACAGTCTCTAAATAGTTAGTGTTAGGGTTCTCCATGATCTTTGCCAGTATTTTTTTTAAATCAACTTGACCAAGGATATTGGACAATAGTTTACAAATTGGTGTTTTTTATTTTATTTTATTTTATTTTACCTTTTTTAAGTAATAAAGAGACTGAGGCCTGTGTTACAGTGGTCTGCAAGGAACCACCATTTAGAAGTAGCGGGACCAAATTGCAATAGAGATTCTTTAAAGATTTAGGAGGGTACTGTCTGGGTCAATTGCTCTACTGCTTTGCATAGCCTCAATGACTTGAACTGTTTCTCCCAGATCCATTTGTGCATCGAGTGCACATGCAGTTCCCGGGCTGATTGATGGGGTGTCCATATTGTGGACAGGGAGTGAAAGGGTTATACAGAGAAGAGTAGACCTGAATGCTAAATTGCTATCAATTTAATTTAGGGTTGACAGTAAATTATTTGATAAGTGTGTGTTTTTCTGAAAGTAAAACAAATACATAGCCTTCGTATTCATATTCATGTCTGGACAATATATAACTACAGTGGCTCAAGCCTCTAATTTCCTACCTGGCATGCAATGATAGGAAAATAATTATAATGTTTTCACTCAAGGTTCAGACATACTACGCTGCAATACAACACTTTTAAAATTATTTTTGCTTCATTCACTCTGGTTTGGTAAGGCTCAACAGGCATTTGTTTTTTTCAATAGGTGTCCCAGTGCTCTCCTTCACTGAGACCTGTGAATTGTTTAGCTTTTCCAGAAATGTCCAATTTCCTGGATCATGACACACAAAAATCAGCGTTCTTTGCACTTTTTACACTTTAATATTTATGTCTAACAACTAGGTTACCATGGTTCTGTACTTTTTAAAGCCTCACGTAACATCATCATGCAGTCTTTCTGAGAGGCAGCTGAGCTCAACCACATCTTTGAGGATGTTGGCTGCCCATGCAAGGTTGCTGGAATTCATTAAGCAAAATGTCTTATTACATTATGATGTGGATTAAAGACATTTTATGAATGCAGATAGAAAAGTGACTAATGTATTACTCAGAGGTCATTTGTATTTATGGAACTACATGTCATGTTTTTAAAGACAGAGAAGAGTGTGTTGATAATACAATATTTTAAGTGTGACTGAAACCTGCAACAAAGCCTTTGCAGCATATTGATTTTTTTTTCTGTACAGTGTCCATGAGTTTTAGATAACACTCTTTTGTCCCGCAGACAGCCCATTGCTAGTAATTGTCACAGGTGTAATTTGAGCAGTTCCTTTGTGTCCCTGCAACAGTTACGTCCCCATTGGCAGTCGTAGTGTGCATGGAGACTAAAGCGTGAGGGGAACAATGGAAAGCATCATAAAAGCTTTGAAAATAAATCATGTCTTTTTCTTCCTCCCTCTCACCACTCAGCCCTCCATTTGTTAGGACACACATGGATTTTCTTTTTTTTTGTCAGGGCAAATCTTTTGGTAGTGTTTGGAAACATGGCATGCTTGACTGTGAAGCTGTGCTGCTCTCTGTTTAACCTCATCTTAACTGTATTGGGTGATAAAGAATTACAGCAGATTATTCCTGCTGGGAGCTATGGCAAATAAGTAGTATACAGCTGTTGAACAGTAACCTTTAAGAAGCCAGCATGTTGGGAATGAGGAGCTATGTGTTGGCACTGGGCCCCTCATTCTCCATCTCTTACTCTGTCTCTGCAACAAGCTTGCAGAATGAGAGCACAAAGGTACACTTCTACAAGGATACAGTTAAATTTGGGTGAAGTTATTTGTACTTAATCCTTTTTACTAACATATGAAAGCCCTGAGAAAAGATAAATGCATCAACACTATGTTATTAGGATATATGTTCTAGCTAAATTTCACAAAAAGCCCAAAAGCAACAATGCATATTTGATTCTGATTTGACCTTTATTTAGCCAGGCAAGTCATTAAGAACAAATTTTTATTTACAATGGCCGCCTGGCAAAAGGCAGAGCCTCTTGAGGAAATGGGGTAGGGGCTGTAAAGGTATTTACAGTTTAAGTCCATCGTCTCTCAATACTTTCTAACTTCTTTTTCTAACTTCAACTTTAATAATTTCCCAAAAAACAGCTGGTAGCTGCAGTTTTTCTGCAAACGTGCAAACAGAAGAAAGCATTTTTGGGGACTATTTTCAGAAGTGGATTTATCCACATTTGGAGCATTAGCTATTAATACAGTGATTCTATGATATTAGCTGTGGTTTCTAACACACATGCAGTAATTCAGTGAGAAAATGATAAGCGCTCAGTCAAAGAAAAGAAAATGAACCCTATCCATTAAAATCTTTTTAAATGTCATTTGATTAGCAGCAACTGTTGCCCAAGAGCTGAGGTCCTCCTATCCTTGCTAGAAGCAAAGTTTGTCAACTCAACTCTATTTCATTTATACGTATAACCAAAAATCACACATTTTCTTCAAAGGTTCAAATTTACAAACTGTCCCATATACAACACCCTTGATCCTTAGATATCTGATGTGAATAGAGCAAAATGACATCATTAAGAAGACAACAGACACAGAAAAGAGGATAAAACAGACAACACGTGATGAGAGAAGAGTTATGGGCAAAAATGGAGAAAACACAGGCAAAATCTTCTGGAGCACAAGAACCTGGATCAGAGATGTCTGGATGAAGCATCAACCTTTTTTTCTTTCTTTTTTTTTGATAGCCCTCTGCTTTTCCATTAAAAAAAACAACGTGTCTCTGCATTTGTTGCAGGACTGATCTTTTTCAAGTAGTAGGCCTATAGTATGCCTACAGAACCTCTACTGTCAGTCAGTGAGGAGGTGTGGTATAGCTGCACAGTAAACCTGGAGGCAAATATGAATGATCATTTGAACACGTGCAAACAAATTCAAACCCACTCACTGTCTGGAAGGGCACATTTTACTGTGTTGAAATTTGTGGGTAAGAGATTAAGATTAAGAGATTCACATATCATATCATACTGGAATCATGTTGCAATATCTCTTCACAGATGAAAGGCTGCACAAGCACAACAACTAAAAGTGCATAAAAACATGATCATATTTTCACCGTCAAACACTTGGTGGTCACTAATTTTCCTGCAGACATTCAACATCAAAGCCTGAAAATCTATAATGGTATACAGCAGCATGCTATATTGAAACAAAACAGAGCAGTCACATTCAAGCAACAATAAATACAGGGATGAATAAACATGAAAAATTTTAGCCCTTCATCTCTTCTGTTTTTGTGTTTTTCAATTGCAACAACATCTTTGACAAGTGTTTTACAAGATGGTTTTCATCAATCAGCGGGACTTTTAAGAACTATCTTTACGCCAGGTGGCTTGGTTCAAAGCAAAATAACAGTCTTGCCAAGTGATGAAAAGGAATCATTCTTGAAGGTGGAAGCGATGGTTATAAGTAACTTTGACTGAGGAAATGGAAAGATATATCAATCCTTTCTACCACTGCATCATTTACCCAAAAATAAAAGTGTTTGCACATTCTCATACATCCCAAACAAAGGAAAGTGATTCATTCTGATCATTTCTCGTTTAATCAAAGTATTCTTTTTGTGTGTCACTCTTGCCATATAAAGGTTGACCTTGGTGCTTCATTAACTTTAATTATTTAAAAAAACATTTGATTTTTTAAAATTCAGATGTGGTAAACCAAAGTTTTGTCTGAGCTCTAAGTACATCCATTAGACTGAACTGGTGTAAATTCATGTTTAATTCAGACCTGTCAATATTCAGCACGTGTCCATACATTGTGTGTTTAAAAATGATGATAAACTTGACAGTTTATAGAAAAGTACAACATTACAAATACAGCTGAAACAGTTTGTCAGATAATAGTTGATGTACAGAAAATTCAGTAACATTTTTTTACAATTGATTGATCATCAGAATGTGCCATTTGCTGATTTTCTGAAATTTATATCATTGTAAAGTGACTTTGGGTTTGGGGTTTTTGGTTGGACAACACAGTTCATTTGAAGGCATGACCTAGAAGACATTTTCACTATCTTTTCATGTTTTATAGACTGATTTATAGTTAAATCAATAACAATAATCATCAAGTTGTAGCCCAAATTCCAAAATAATACATTAATTCAATGGAAATCCACATTGTTCATATTAAATGTGTGGTTAGTAGCAAGAAAACATTGCCACCATTAAGACAATTGCATCATGTAATATCAATCGTCTGTATAAATCGTCTTGTGTGAGTCTTAATTTACCAATATAGTAGTACACAGGAAATTATGTAAAGTGTGTATTTTAGTGATGAGTCAGAGTCTCTGTATACTGATGTACATTTACGTTTCAAAGGCAAGTGCACTTTAAAAACACGGAAGCTGTTTTC
This sequence comes from Hollardia meadi, assembly GCA_037974645.1. Classification (NCBI taxonomy): domain Eukaryota; kingdom Metazoa; phylum Chordata; class Actinopteri; order Tetraodontiformes; family Triacanthodidae; genus Hollardia; species Hollardia meadi. The sequence continues at coordinate 4,394 of JBBPCS010004777.1, read as the reverse complement.
TAGGATGTCAAACATAATGTTTCGATGGTGACATCAGTAAGACATTTTACAGAGTCACACCTCAGCTTACTATTAGTTACAGAATCCCCTAAGTGGGCCTGTAGGTAGGATTTTAGAGACACTGGGGTTATAAATCACCTCAGCACCATGCCATTAGTTATGAAAAAAACATTTTTTTTTCATTTTATTTATACATGTTTTCTGTAAATTTTATCTTAAAACCTTCTCCACACAGCCTGGATGTAAATCTGGGGCAGACATATTAAACCATTATATTAAACTGTATATTAATTGAAGCTTTAAATTGTTTTGTCTGAAAACAAAATAATTTTAAAATATAGCCTATCACATCATTAAAACTTTCTTAAGATCTTAAATGTGTCAACAAGGTATTTAAAATCACTGTGCAGACTCTGACACTGTGTTGTAAACAACAAGACTATTTATCTGTGAGTGCCAGAGTTTTGTATAGCTTGTCTCCTTGATCACAACGTTACACAAGTTCATATTTGAACTGACAAATTTGGAACAAAAATCAGCCACTTTGTTACAGAGCAAAGCCATGTCTTTTTTTGATTTACACGTTATCACATTCTGATTTGCTATTTTTCCAGCTCATTATGAAAAGGCCAGTTTGCCACTGTGATTCTGGAAGACATGTCAGTCATAGATGTGCACATGAAGGCAGGGTTCTCGTGCTGAGGGCCATTAAAAAATAAGTTTGTGGAACACAGGACATTTCTGCAATGTTCCAGGATCAGATGAGATGAGTAACTATTAAGCCTCTGGGGCCCTCATGTGGCCATTGAAGGTAATGCTCCCCAGGTTTTATAGATAACTCTCTGCCAGAGAATTGGGTCTAATCAGTTAACCAGGCAGTGTAGTCACTGTTTTAATGGTTCATGACGCATACATGTATGACTCCTGATGGGAAATGGTTGGAAAACAGTGTCATAGGTTTAAGTGTGAAGGAATGCATTGTTATACTCACTTATCAAGATTTAGACCAGCTCCATGGCTAAACTACATGTTGAAGATGGCTCCAAGCACTGTACTTAAAATAAAAAATGAGATAAAGACAATAAATATTTTGCCTTTTATTTAGTTTGTGACATTGCCTCTCTGTTGTGTTTTGTAAATTAATTTGGTTTTATTTAGTTTTATAAGCCGTAATTGCCTCTTTACTTTTACGTTGAATACAGTAGCTAGAGCCATGTCCTGTGAGGATATAGGTTGTTGACAGTGTTGTCTGTAAAGCCAGTGGTAAGGCACTAAGAGGCTAATTTTAAAGAGCAAGCTTTGTGGGTTGTCCTTGTACCAGGCATATACGTAAACGTATTGCAACCCTGTCTTCTTAAAATTACATTGAAGTACTGCTAATTTTTTTTCTAATGTTTTGAAGTGTATCTTGTATTGTTGCCTGGATTATGCTCACCAGCAGCAGTTTTACAGTGCAGGAAGTGTTACATTCTCGTACCGGTTGGGATGGATGTTAAGCGTACAAAGTGCAGACATGTGGATGACATGACCAAGGTCTGAATCCTGCATTGCACTTGCTTTTAGGGGGTGCCAAACTTTGCACACAGGTCCATTCCTATGCCAAACTTCCTCAGCTGACTTTGTGTGCTGATGTTAAATCTTCTGCAAAACAAATGAAATCTGAATATTTTACAGATATGTACTGTATCGACATTTTTACAACTTGCCATGTACTTTAATTGGTAACAATTCCTCATTATGTTAAGAAAAAACATAATTGGCCGGAATTACGTTTCCCATGCATTTGCTGTTGCAAATTAGTTGTATTTAAATGTAATTTTTAGGAGACAGACAGTTGCCCAATGCATAAGAGATAATAGCTAAAAATGAAATTTATTCTATATTATATTTGTCATGAAGACAGGAGGAGATGAATTCCATAATCAGAAGGACTGTATAAAAGCATGAGTTCAATCAAAGCACTGACGCCATGCATATACTGTATGTAATCAGCTGTTCTATTCATGCTTTACAATCATTGGCTCATTCACCATCCAGGAGGTGGGCACTGCCACTACTCCTTCAAATTAAAGCTGTATATTTGTCTTTTAAAGGAAAATGACAACTATCCTATATGAAGAACAATGCCGGAATGAACAATTGCCAAACACATGTATGTATATACAGATACTTAACCCATTCAAACTGGATTGCATTGTTCTGGTATTAGTCTATGCACATCAGATAATTAGTAACATTAACAGTAAAATAACCAAAGTATATCAGTATGTGATTCCTTAACTCTCATATTGACATAGTTTTCAACTGGTTTATATTCTAAAACAGCATCTCAGAATTCCTGAAATTCAGTAACAGGCTTTTGGTTTTGGTGTGCCACCACAAGATTGTCAGTGGGCCCACCTGGCCAGACCTATGAAAAATTTCGGGGAGCACATTGAGTGTAGCCATAACCTGACACTTCTCACTGTATTCGGCTGATACTTTTATGCTACCTCAATTTGCTGCTGCAGCTTCTGATTTTACTAAAACAATCAAGGTATCAAGGTTCATTTAATTGTCATTTTACAACACAACTTAAATTTCCTCGTGCAAATGTGGCTCCATCATGCTACACACACAAAGTATACACAAATATTTAAATTAGAATATAATAAAAAACAAACAAACAATAAATCCCTCGTGTTTTCTTTACGTTCACCATGCAACTCCATGCATGCATCCTCCCGGGTCAAAATTGACCTGGTCTGGTTTGACTGTTTATGAAGCTTAAAGTATAAATTATCACCCAATTCTGTATTCCACCTTTTTAGTCAACTTCATTCCAACTACAAGTTTCATACTTCTTCTAGGTATGTTTCGTCAATAGACCTCATTTAAATTAAATTATACCTCATTTATGAGGGAAAAAAAAGCCGAAATTCGGATTTATTTTGACTATAGTTATCATCAGAGGAACGTATGTAGATGGATTATCAAAGATGGGTATTTGTCAACATTTAGTGAAATTACTGTTTTCAAACCACTTCAATTTTTTAATGGCAGTACATAAGGACATCTGTCATTCTTGTCAAAATTGACCCGATCTGGTTTGACAGTTGTTTTTAAATCATAATGTATAAATTATCACCCAATTCTGTGTCACACATTTTTAGCCAACTTTACTTCAACCATTACCACAAGGAATATGTAGTCACTTAACCTTATTTACATGAAATTCTACCATCCATTTTTCAGTAAAATAAGCAGAATTTATGAATAACTTTAGATGATCATGGACTGTCATATGTCAAACATTAGCCTGGATATTCTCAAGATGACATCAGAAGCCTGAATAACAGCAAGGCTGGTGGTCCTAATGGGATCACAGATGATGAGTTTACAGAACGGTGGACCAAAATCTGGAAAAAGAAAAGAAAAGTGTGCTTGTGTCCTTGCAAATCAACTGCTACCACTGTCTGAGAAAGAATCACTGTATCTTCCGTCCATCCAGAGGTACAGCAGACATGATAATCACAGCATGCAAACTCCAGGAAAAATGCTGTGAACAAAGGCAGCTTTTGCACATGACCTTCATAGACCTGACAAAGGCCTTTGACAAGGTCAATCACCAGGCTGCATGGAGCATGCTATCAAGGTATGACTGCTTCTACATGACGGTATGTCAGTCACAGTCCTCAGCAGCAGTGGCTCCGAGTCTGCCTTGTTTGCCATCTTCTTTGCTACAATACTCCACCTCATTGGTGGAGAGCTGCCAAAGGGGATCCCAATCCTATACAGAACTGACGGCAGGCTCCGAGGTTCAAGTCCAAGAGCAAAGTCCAAGAGCAAAGTCAGCAGCACCATCATCAATCAATAATACCATTGCAGCATATTCTGCAGAAGACCTCCAGGACCTCCTGAATGCCTTTGCCAAGGCATACCCCTAAACACCAAGAAGACCCAGGTTCTACATCAACTTCTACCCAACCAGTCATCTACCCAGCCCACCACAGAAGTGGACAAACTCAATCTTGAAAATGTTGACCAATTCCTTCATCTTGGCAGCCCTCTTTCCTCAAAAGCTGTCATCAGCATTTTTCCTGTTGTATTTGTATTTCTGTACTTTGTATTTGTGTCTTGTTTTTCCATTCATGTAAGTGTCTTTGAGTGTTTTGTATTCTGTATTTTGTATTTGTATTTGTTCTTGCATTTCATGTAAAGCGTCTTTGAGTGTTCAGAAAAGTGCTATATAAGTCCTATCAATTACTATTATTATAATAATTATTATTATTATCAACTCTGAGGTCAACCATCGCCTGAGTTATGCCAGTGGAGCCTGTAGACTGTACCTGTGGAGACTGTTGTAGTGAAAATTCTTCTCCTAAAATAGTGAGGGTTGCTAGTCCTCTGACGAA